>JAJIBD010008189.1:0-26280 GCA_021461705.1 Cryptotis parvus
AATCCTCCAGTATTGGATCTTTTTTGGAACTTTTTTGTATAAGCCATTCTTGTTGGTCAGACATATTTTCAGTTAAACTTCCATTTATTAAATTAAATAGCAACAAAAATTATAAACACTTTTTTTATGCCTATAATACATCTTGTGTGTCTATTTGAGGAAACCTTTGCTTTGCTTTATTCTCCATTTTTAAAATTGGCTGTCTATATATTTTTTTTTTGGCTTTTTGGATCACACCCAGCAGTGATCAGGGATCTTTTCTGGCTCTGCACTCAAAATTACTCATGGTAGTGCTCTGTGGACAGTATGGATGCCAGGGATTGAACCTGGGTCGGTCGAATGCAAGGCAAATTCCTATCCACTGTACTGTCGCTCTGGCTCAAATGTTTATTTTTAATTTGTTAAATAGCTGTCTATTAGTTGGGTTTTGTGAGTGCTTATATATTTTGGATATTAGAACTTTGTCAAATGTATGAAGAATTAAAATTTTCTCCCCACTTATTAGAATGCTTTATGATCTTATTCTTATTTCTTTCATAGTCTTTTAAATCCAATGCAGTCCTATTTTAAATTTTTTTCTTTTATTTTATCAGTAAGTAAAATAACTGGGCACTACTGAAATCAAACAACATAGAAAGTATGCCTAAGTTTACTTTTGGTGAGCTTTATTATTGAAATGGAATTTTGATGTCTTTAATCTTTGGTTTCATCTTCATCTTTTGGGAGTCACACCTAGTTGTGCTTAGGGATTACTCCTCTCTCTGCCCTCTTTGGTCACTCCTGGCTTTGTTTGAGGAACTAACTGCTGGAGATATAATCCAGGTTGGCCACGTGCAAGGCAAATGCCCTCCCAGTCATATATCTAGGGACCTTTAAATATGTTTTGAATTCATTTTATGTATGGCGTGAGGGTAGGGAATGATGCTCCCTCCTTTTTTCTGCTAGTAGCTAATAAGTTTTCCTACCCCCATTTATTAAAGATTCTTTCCAATTTTTATTTTGTATTTTATTTCCAATACTTTATGTTTGTTCTTACTCCTTTGTCATAAAATAACTCCTCACATATATGAATGTCGGATAAATTTTGATATCTCAAGTCTACTAATCCCTGAAATTATGCTATTATTATAGTATCAGGTTTTTTATTAATATAGATTTATAGAATACTGTAAAGTTGGAAAATATAATGTGTCCTACTTCTTTGTCTGAATTGCTTTTGGCTATTTGGGAATATTTAAAATTCAATACAAAATTTAGAAGTATTCTGTTCTATGAAGGAAAGCCATTGTAATTTTGATAGTAGTTGCACTAAATCTATATAATACTTTCCGTAGGATGAATATTCTGATCATGTTAATTCTTCCAGTTTTGGAACATGAAATATTTTCCATTTCCTTGTTTATTTTTCTATTTCTTCTAACATCATTTACAACTTTTGGTGTACATTTCCACTCTTTTGTAAGTTGGTCCATAGGTGCTTTTTATATTTTGGACAGAATTATAATAATATTATTTAAAAATTCTCTTTTTCCTTTGCATAGAGAAATGTAATAGATTGTGTGTGTATGTTAATTTTGTAAACTGAATCTTTACTATATATTATAAAATATAGGTGATCTTTTAGAGATACATGTATTATTACATAAACCAATTGATATATTTAGTATCTATTTACTAAACAAGTATGGTGGTTCTGATGAAATTAGTATGAAATGCTTTCCATACATTTTTTTCTGATTATTTTCCACTGCCCAGTCTTAGTTCCTTATATTTTCATTCTTAAATTCTAAGTCAGAGATATCTAAATTCTGGTATTTAGCATTATACTTTAAAAAATGCTTGTTGAGTTGTCATGTTTAAGCAACATGGTTTTACACAATTGTGTGTCTTCCATCACACACATTTATATGGTGAAATTGAGTAGTATGCTTAATCTTTTATTCCCTTCTAGTTTATATTGTTATGATAAGTTCTCAAAAGAGTTATAATTCATAATATCTATATTTATCTGATTTCATGCCATCATAATTTCTACATTTATTTTAAATTTATGTGTAAGCTAATAGGCTCTGTGATAGACACGAGGTTGTAAGTTTGATTTTCAATACTACCTCTACATTGTCAGTACCATCTCAGTGGCAATATCCTTGATATTTCCTTCGCCACAACAAATTTTATGATCTTTGGCACATATCAACCCTATGGTTGAAACAGCAAAATCAAGAAGATGAGCCCTGAACATCAAAAAAAAGCTCTAACAATAGAAATGGAAAGGGAAAATAAGATATATTTAATGATCATCGACCTTTACATCAAAACCTTTCCATTTATTATGTGGTGGTTAAAATTCATCTTCTAATAAAATCTTGAAATTATGAATACTATATTCTCATAAATATTTTAAAAATTGGGATAATATTGGCAAATAAAATTTTATATTTAAGGTATATAATGTTATATACTTCAACATATATTATAAAATAACCAATAAATTAATTATTCTCTCTTTTTTATTTTTAATTTTTTATTATTTTTAATCTTTGTTTACCCTCCACTAGGTGCTTTAATGTATAGTTCTACAGGAATGCTTATTTTAATGTTATGTTCAAAATTAATAAAAAAATTTTGCAAAAATTTGTTGCTTAATTACAAATACTGGAATCAAGTTTGCATTCATATTTTGTTTTAAGACAGGCAAAAGTCATTGTTACCTTCTTGACACCTGACTCCCATTTGGCCAGATGGACACTGGCACTCTCCAGTCACTGGGTCACACAGTCCAGAGCCACAGGAACACATCTGAGTACAGTTCTGTCCATAATAACCTTTAGGACAAGCTACAGGAAGAAGCAAAGCAAAAATATGACAAAACCAGATATTAATACAATTGTAGTTAATATCAGGAAGTTGCTACTAAATATCAAACACTTCCCATATATTATACCTATCTTAAATAATAGTTATGAATTATTTATAGTTGTATTAGGAAGCAGATGTGTGCATGTGTGTGTGTTTGTGCGTGTGTGTAAAAATCCTGAGTATGAGTCCTCTAAAAGTCACATTGGAATTTCAGTTACAATTCTATGTGATATCTCCAAATATTTATGCATGCTTGAATTTCTTATACATCATTTGTTCGTCATTATAAATAAGGCAGAAAATCAAGATAATATTGAATAAAATTTGTATTTTTCGGTAATATTACTTAATAAAGCCAAAGATTGGGACCAGAATGTCAGTACAATGTGTTAACAATATGCATTGCATGTAGTCAAATCGGTTCCATTTCCAGCCCCACATTGGGTTCCCCTGAGCACAAGTGGGAATATTCTATGAGCAGAGTCAGGCATAAGTCATAAGCACCTCTCTATGTAGCCACCAAATTAAAATATGCAAAATCTGACACTATGTTATTAATGAAACCACTTTTATTCATTTGTTTGCTTGATTATCATTGAATCCTCCTTGAAAAATTTATTGAACTTTGCAGAAAAAAATAAATAAAACACACAAAGACAAAAAATATCTGAAAATCAAGTGAAATGAAATTCTGATAACCATTTTTAATGAATGCTCAAATTCTTCGAATTTGTAAAACCCAGATTACAATTTTTGACTCTACTACATTGATTACTTGATCACTTGACATCCTGTTATTCATTGATTTGCTTGAGCGGGCAACAGTAATATTTCCATTTGTCCCTGTCACATGCCAGTATAGCCCAAAGGCATTTGCTTGCTCAGGAATTTGAAAAGCCTCAAACCTCTCATTCAGGTCTTGATGAAGAAGTCTGACCATCTTGTAGGTGAGCGGCCACATGATCTTTTGACATCCCGTGGGATCCAGTCGGTAACAGCTCTAGTCCAGTGGTTTTCTCCAAGTCTCATTACATGTCCAGTCCATCTGATTTTCGAAGGGTTGGTAAATGAGACAACGTCCCTGACTTTGTTTCATCAACTGAGGTCGGAACTCTGGATTTCTTCTCTCAGTTGAGTGAGGCGTGATACTTCAAGTATAAATCTTTCGATTCCTCTTTGGGAAAACCAAATAGCATTCTCATCCTGCTTTCGTAGAGCACCCAGGTCTCTGAAGTGTATGTTATGCAGGGAGAACAGTGGAGACAAAGAGATGTGGCAGGATCCGGAGGGTTCTTTGTCCTTTTAGCTATTTCTTCAATGCTCTTGAAGGTGTTCCACACTGCTTTCTACCACCTGCACAGCTCAAGTGCAAGGTTGTTCGTCATATTGAGTTCTCTACCTAGGTAACTGCTGCTTTCAGAGATGTCTCTTCCATTGAGAGTGAATAGGGCCTCTGGAACTAGTTCATTTTTCATAAACATTGGTTTGTTCAGATTCAGCTGTAGACCTCTCTTTCCACATTCCTCGGTTGAAGTCAGCCAGCATTTGCTAATGTTTGGTGTTATTAGAATGATGTAATCAGCAAAACGAAGGTGGTAGTTGCTGACCATCTATCTTCACTCCCATTCCATCCTATTCTAATTGTTGCATGACATTCTTGAGGGTGGCACTGAAGAGTTCAGTGAAATGGTTTCACCTTGCCAAACCCTTCTTTTTGACATCAATGATCACTTCCTATAGAGTGGTGCGATCCTGGTGGTGAACCTGTAATACAGTTCACAAAGGATGTTGATATATTGGGTTTGAACACCTTGTTTGTCTAGGGCTTAGATGACCTCTTCAATCTCAACAGAACAAAGGCTTTCTTTAAATCAATGAACATTAGACAGAACGGCATCTTGAACTGCCTACAAACCTGTCTGAGTTTGGTTACAGGGTGGATGTGGTCGATTGTGCTGAATCCTTTTTTGGAAGCCAGCTTGCTCATATGGTTGTCCTTCATCTAATGTTCTGCCAATCCTGTTCAGAATAATTTGGGTGAAGAGTTTGTAGATGATGGACAACTGGCAGATGGGGCGATAGTTGCCAATTGTCGTGGATATCTCCCTTCTTAAACAGTAGAACTGTCCTGCTGGTTTTCTATAGGCAGGGAACCTTGCATTCAGACAGGTAGCGTGTGAAGAGCCAAGCCAGTGTATTGATACGTACTGATGGTAGATTCTTCAGGTGTTTGGGTCTGACTTTGTCTGTGCCGGTGCTGTTGGCTTCATTACTGACAAAATAAATATTAGATTCCAGAAGGGAGAACGTTGGAAACGACATATACATCCTGCGGAATTTGGTATGTGGGCATGTGGACGTGACTATCAAAGAGATCTGAGTAGAAGTCATTGATAATCTTCTCCATTGCCTTTTATGGAATATGTAATAAATCCATCAGGATGTCCGAGAGCAGTCTACTTGGTCTTATTGTTGGCGAAGACAGGCAGGCGTTGCAAATGCTTTTCCAGGCTTCTGCTGCATTGGCCAGTATTTCTGCTCTTCTCTCTTTATGGTCTTCCTTTATCACTTCTCTGCACTGCTTTGAGAGCTTGGACATTAGCATATGGTTGCCTGAGGCTTGCTCCTTGTCACATTGGCGGAATGAGCTGCAGAGTTTTTGAAAGCTTGTTTGGAGATTCTAGCAGGGGGCGAGCTACTCTTATACCCTCGACTGAAGACCGGTCTGTCTCTATTCGGGAAGGCCGTCCTCTTCCACCGAAGCACGCAGCTCGGGAGGGCACATGGAGCGGTGAGGGAGGAAGGGGACACCCGCCTAGCCAGTCAGATCAGCCGAATCAACCCTGGCGATCAATGGGGTGACAGATGTCGCAGCCAGATCGCCCTCACATCCTGCAGAGTTTTTTGAAGACAGGCTTCCTTTGTGGCTTTCTGTCTCGGCATTCTTCTGCACAATCTGGTGGTGCTGAACCAGTCGGTTGTATTCTTCATCAATGTTGTCAATGATGGCATCTTCCCATGTTGCCACAGTGGTGCCAAAGAGTTCCCAGTTGGTGGTCATTCTGGGAGTTCTCTTCTTAACCATTGCAGCGTTTTCTTCCCATTCTGTGAAATAGAATTTTCCACAAAGGAGATGGTGGTTCGATCCTGTTTTGAATTTTTTGGGATGACAGTGACATGGGTCAAGCAAAATCGTTGATTGAATATTATGTGGTCAATTTCATTGTTGAACTGTCCACCAGGAGATTCCCATGTCCAACGTTTAGATTCAGCCTTCTGAAACTGTGAGTTATCATGAATGGTGTTGACCGACATGATGAACTCAGATAGTCTCTCACCCTGTCCTTCCATTCTAGGCCAGGGGTCCCGATATGGAGTTCTTCGGCCCATCTTCTCGGTTCTACCTTGGCATTAAAATCACTGACTGTGATCTTGTAGAAGGTGTGTTCTTCTTTATAGAACTCCTCCTGTTCCATGTATAATTTTTTCAATTTCTTCTTCCTTATGTGGATGTTGGTGTGTAGACAAAGATATAGAGTCTGCTGGCAGTGAGCCACATCTATTCAAGTGTAATCTTCTGATACGGTTTGTTAGACACTCAAATTAACCAATGCTCATGGCCAGGTTTGTGTAGACAAGGACACGACACCACTGACATCTCTTTCATCACATGTTCCGAGGAACAGTTCTACGGTTTCAAAAACAGCATGATGCTATTGACACCTTCTTGTCTTGATCAGATCAATGCTGCTGTACTTAATTTTTCACACTTGCCCCTCATATCCTCGATAAATGCTTCAGATGCCAGCGTACATGCACTGAAAGTACATCAGTATTTTAGTCCTTCATTTTGACAGCCTAGTTTGACCATGAGATTTTATCAGCCTCTCCTTGTTCGTCCTTTTTAGTGTTGCCATATTGAGGGCTCTTTCAGGGTCATAAGGATAAGCATCGTTTTTACTAGTTTTGGCATATTGAATATGCGTCCGACAGTACCAGGCTTTGCCGTTGGAGTGGTATACTTTCAATAGTTTACAGGACTCTCTGAGAGGGGTGGGTAGAATATTATTGACTAGGGTAGACTCTACTACCTAGTCAAAACAAAGAAGAAAAAGTGTTGAGGTACAAGTCCCAGGATATCTGAAGGCAAAATTCTCCGAATGTTCAAGGAAATCATAGCTTTTGAAGAAATTTGGACCTGTATAGATTAAAATTTTTATCCTGTTTCTCTTTAAAGAAAAAATACACAGGCACCAGTGAGAACCTCCCTTGGAGTCAGTCTTATGACTGACTTTGACTCAAAAGATAAGTTGGCTATCTTAAAGATTCAGAGGCAGTCCCCAGTAGGGTTCAATTTCCCTCTCAATGATGGCCTGAGTAAAAATCATGAGTCTTTTATCCCAAGTACTGCGGGGGTGGTGGGCAGAACAATTAAACATAAAAAATTACCCTCATACAAAGAACACATAACAATAACTACATGAACAGGATAAGTACTTTTGACTATTTTTAGCATGTAATCACTTAGTATCCTAACTAATCACACATTTCATTATCATTCTTCCTATTAAAAGAATCTCAAGTTCAAAGTCCACGTTTTTCTGATGGTACTTTTACTATTTTATTTGTGAAGTACAATATAAAGAATGGTGCACAAAATCTAAATGAGTGGCTTAACAATGGATCAAGTAATGCATATCCTTCACAGTAAGTGAAGGATAGTAGGACCACATCTTTAGCCTACTTACTGATTCACAGCTCTTCAAGTCTTAAGAGGACCATAATGCCCATTACATCTCTGGCCTGGATTCTTAAATTTAATGTCCATAATTCTTTTTTGCAGTACTTTATTAATTTTTTTTTTTAATTTTAGGTATCTGCTTAATTTATGGGAATGGTTTAACTTTGAGCAGTCACTAAGAACAAATGAAATTGTGGAACTTTAGTAAGTAAATTTGACACTAGATGCAGAAAAATCTTCCATTCTGTTTTGATCACACAAAACAGACATTCTAATATTGACTTAAATTCTCATTACTGGGACAGGAGAGGTATAATCAAAGGGCTACCTTCAGCTTCCTTCATTAAGTTTCTGAATGTAGTATTTGGGCTAGATTGTCTTTTCTATTACTAAAACCATTAAGTACAATAATTGCAAGAAGATTTGTTTTCTAGGTGTTGTCCTTGAAATATTTTTCTTTTTAAATATATTTTATTATGCCACGTTGAGATATACAAAGTTGTTACAAAGTTGTTAATAATTACAAAGCTGTTAATTATTGGGTTTCAGTCA
This sequence comes from Cryptotis parvus, assembly GCA_021461705.1. Taxonomy (NCBI): domain Eukaryota; kingdom Metazoa; phylum Chordata; class Mammalia; order Eulipotyphla; family Soricidae; genus Cryptotis; species Cryptotis parvus. Next base: position 8,153 of record JAJIBD010008189.1, read on the forward strand.
TATAGTATTCTAGTACCCATCCCTTCACCAGTGCACCCTTCCCAACACCAGTGTCCCCAGATTCCTCCCTCCATAGTTGAGTAACTTACTTTGACTGCAGTCAGCCCCTATAAACCCAGGAGGGCAGTCACAGGTGCCAATTGTAGTATCACATCTGCCACCATTCAAGCACTTACATATCCTTCTACAATATGGACCATACGTTGCCTTCAGGGCATCCTGTTCCAAAAGAATAAAATATATTTGATTTTGTAATTTGAATTATCCTGTGTTTAAATTCACCTTCAAAGGTAAATGATCATCTCAACATTCCAATTAACATGGTTCTGTATTTTAAATAACCTCCAAGCTACTGAATTGACTCATGATCTTGTATGGAGATATAAGATCATGAGTCTTCTATCTCTCAATTATCACTTGTATCACTTGTCTTCCGTTCATCATCTATTTGCTCGAGCGGGCACCAGTAACATCTCCATATGCTCTGTATTTTTAAATTATCTGGGTTTGACAGGTAATAATACAAAGGGTATGAGTGTATAAGAGAAATGCGTGGATATTTGGTGAGTTTCTCAAATTTCTACACATTTATGTTTATGGACTTGAGGCCCAGTCTGATCATACTGATATAGGAGATTATTTAAAAAAAGGTTTCAAGATAAATAAAAGCTGAAGGGGACAACATATAGTTGGAAAATTGTACCATGTGTGTAATTTTGAAATATGGAGTAGTTTAGTCTGTAGAAAATATAGTTAGGAAGACAGAAGTGACTTCAAACCTGAGCAATTCTTGTGGAAGAAGAGAAAAAATGTATTTTTAATAATTAAATATTTTCTTAAGCTTTTAATGGTGGAATAAGTTATTTTCAAAAGTAACAAGTTACTTGTCTTATCTAATGCAATCAGAAGCAAGGCAACGACAAAGCAGAGAAAATGTAATAGAAATTAAAGTATTTGATAAAGTTTTAGGCATGTCAGTTGTGACTTTTTTTCTGTATTATGGAATGCTTGATATTTTAATGCTTTAAAAGCATAGAAGTTTGAGGTCAAGAAACCTTTTATATAATATGCTTCAATGGCATTTTAAGATAAAAATTGAGATCTACAAAGTAAAGTTGAAATAATTATTGAAAAAATCTCCATCATCTGTTAAAGATAATCATTTTTATTCTTGAAATATACTTGAAATATATTATGAATATATTATTCATAAAACAGAATAGAATAGAATTAATATAATATAATTAATATAACATAACTAATATAATATAATCAATATAACTAATATAATATAACTAATATACTATATATGTATAATATATAATATATTATATGTAATATATATTATATGTGATATAATATAAATAATATATATCATATAATATATTATATATTATGAACCGGCTTGCTGCCATGCGGTTCAATAATCAATAAATGCTGGAGATCAGAGGCGTCTACATGAGTATGCCACCTGCACGGCAGAGCCTGGCAAGCTACCTGTGTAGTATTTGATATGTCAAATGCCAGTAACTATTACTGATCTCATTCCCATGACCTGATGGAATGGTTTGGGGCTATTTAAGTTCCTGGAGCAAGCAGATACCCTTGGGCTCTACTAGCATGAGATAGAACATATGGAGATATTACTGGTGCCCGCTCGAGCAAATAGATGATGAACTGGAAGACAAGTGATACTTGAAATTTTTTAAAATGGTGCTTTTTCCTATGATTTTAACCATATTTCTTTCACTTTTGTGATACTGATTACCTGTTTTATTTGAGCTATAGGCTTTTCATTCTGAAAGGGAATAACAAGATCATAGGCCTGTTGAAATATTGTAGTAAACTTTAGGGATATCTAGCACATTAATAATTCTCACATCAACACTAACATTGAGGAAATTAACCTACTGATGAACATGTCATCTGAGGAAAGCCTAACATTCTATGTTCTAGGAGACAGCTTAGATCAAGAGTATGGTTTGTATGTTAAAACGTCCATTTTTTACACAGGGATTATTTAGTGACAATTCTACGCTCTTAAAGTAATTGTATGTGTTTTTAAAAGTTTGACTTTGAGGATTATGAATCACTTATCACTTATCTTCCCGTTGTTCATATATTTGCTTGAGCAGGCACCAGTAATGTCTCCATTCGTTGGGAATGAGGTCCATTATTGTTACTGTTTTTGGCATGGCGAATACAGCACGGATAGCTAGCCGGTCTCTGGAGTGGCTCTTGCTTTAACCCAGGGGGCCGGTCCTTTTCTTTTTCTTTTTTTTTTTTTTTTTTTTTTTTTGGAGTGGTCACACCCGGCAATGATCAGGGGTTACTCCTGGCTCTACACTCAGGATTTAACTCCCAGAAGTGCTCAGGGAACCATATGGGATGCCGGGAATCAAACCCAAGTCGGCCACATGCAAGGCAAACACCCTACCCACTGTGCTATCACGCCAGCCGAGGCCAGTTCTTTTCTATGTCAGACCATCAACCATCCAGGGCCCACGGTGCAGTGCCCTGGGTGTAGACAAGCCTGTCTCCTGTCTGCCACCAGCAGATGCAGGGAGGCACTGCAGCCACACTTGCAACACCTTGAGGGGCAGTTATCTCCTAACTTAAAATGAATAAATTTATCAAGGAAACACCTACCTAGAAGTTATTTCCTTTTCCATATCCCTGTTTGGGTGAAACTTGGCCTTCCTCTTTTCCTTAAATTTCCATTTTGATTACTATAAGACTTTTTCACTTTATTACTAGTGAAAATTTCTAGAACATTTTGTCTATATGGCAAGAGATGGTGAGAAATTTTTTATGGAAAAGTGAGAATTTCGCCACACCCCTCTTAAACAAGGCCATCTCCTTTTTAAGAGTCTAGCTAGGTAGAATATGGATATGAAGAGAACCCTGATTTATTTAAATACTACAGGAAATTGTGATCATGTTAATGTTATTTTTTTATTTTAATAATGTGAATGACATTCAGTATTTTATTAAAACATGTATCAAGCAAAGGTGTGGACTGCATTCTGTGATGTCTGGAACCAGTACAAATGAAAACCAATAATTATGCAATTATTAAAAAAATTAAAAAACCAGTCCTGCAATCTGTTTTCCTACTAGTTTGCCAGATTCTCATGCATATTATAACCATCGTTGCACAGTTTTATTCTTTCAAAGAGATAGATGATTTTGTCTGTCTGAATTTTTTACAGTTATGTTCAAAGACATCAAATGAAACTTCTATTAGTGTATGGATACTTTATTTTCTACTACTAGTTTGCTATTTAACAACCCAATATTTCTCAAAACATTCTGTTTCAATCTTGGGATGCTCTTTAAATACTTTCTTACATCTAACTTCCTGCACTTTTAAAATTTCAATGCTTGGACCAAGGAATGATACCATGACAGATCGTTATCGCTGCAGGTGTGAGACCCAGGGTTCAATTCCCAGTATACCCCTCTCGTCCAAAAATGAACATGTCAGACTAGAGAGGTAGTACAAGGATTAAGGCACCTAAATATTCAACTCTGATTCAATACCTGTCCCTAACAATAAAAGCAGAAGCAGACCCTGAGCAATATGGAGTATGTAGAGTTTACCTTCCCCCATTCCCCAAAAATTAACATGAACATTTCAAAACACCAATGTTATAAATTGTGTCCAAAAGAGTTAATACTAATATCACTAATAGGAGAAGTAAAAAGATTTTCAGGATCTATGGTTATTTTATAATTTTTTATTGATCACTGAATACAGAGGATGATGAAGTCACACTTAATGGAGAGCTGTATTTTTTCCCAACATGCTGAAACTTATTCATTTGTCTATTGTAAATCATGGGCATTTGGTGATATTCCTACTGAAATTTCGCTTCCTTTGACTTGTGCTGGGGAATATTATGATTCTTAACTTTGAACTTAAGAACATGAAAGTCCAGTTTTTTTTTGGCTGCCAAAACATTAGCTTTTGAGCCAGCTACACCTTTTATGGAAATTTTCTTGAACTCCTTTTCTCAGTCCTATAATTGCCATTGGTATTGCCAAAACCTCTACAGTAACTCCCACGTGTTACCTGGAACTAAGCCAATCTGACTAGCTAGGAGTAGTTAGACGTTGCAGATCAAGTCTAACATTTATTAAAAAAACTATCTTTTAATTCTGGGTAACTTTGTATCAGAAATAAGCTATATGAAGCGTATTACTAAGTGTAAGACAATGTACAAATATGTTTAAGCAGTAGGAAACTTCATAATTGTTTATTAAGATAAAATATCCTACTATTGAGAAAAAAGTTCTACCTATAAACGTGAATGTGAGTAAATAATTGTCCTTTTTTTTCAGCACAAGTTGTGTTAAATTTGCAATTACCAAGAAAGTAATGAAAATTTGCTAATTTCTTATTTTAGTGAACTTTAAGTAGGAGTAACTGTGCTGTTATCTTTCCATACTAAATACTAATTACCTAGAAATGTATTAAATTGGGACAAATGAAAAGTAATGTTGAAATTAGGCATATACTGGACTGTAGAAACCTAAAATTAAGAGTTTAGTTATGACGTTATGTGTTTTAGGTGTTGTTAGGTCAGGAAATAAAAATATCACCCATATACTTACAGAATCAGTAAAGTAAGGTAGAAGGAATCTGCTATAGGAGTAACCAGGGAGAAAAAAGGGCATTAGTGGCCAACTTTGGGGAAGAATGAAACCGAAACCAAATCATTTCATTCTTAAACCTATAAAAAGTACATTATAAATAATTATGAGCTTAAAAAATTAAGTAGCTGACTGAACATTTTTACTTACTCCTTGGGACTTTTATTGTGTGTTCTCCTATAACTATTTTCAATGCTAAATGTTTGAGCAAATCTATATAAGGTGTATGGTCTAGGAACTATTCTTTCTATTACACAATAACAAGCCAACTGGCATTTTTCCTTTCTAAAAGCTGTTGTTTCCATTTAAGAATAACAATTTGTTTAACTTAATTGTTCCTAAGCAGGACCTGGAACTAACTTACTTTATGAATCACTTTGAATATCTTGTTTGCTGCATGTTGATTTATAATTATCAATTTTACTTCTTTGTTTATTTCACTTTATGAATCTCTTTCTTGTGTATTTTTTTTTTTTTGGACTTATTTTGAATAGGAATGGCAACATAGAAGAATGAGTTGCATAGAAAGTACATGCTTTCTATCATTCCAATAAAAGTTCTCAGAAGATTTTTCTATGGATTATAAACTTAAAATAACATTTGTCCTTTAGCATTCTGAGTGCTGACCCACCTTAGCGGTGTCTCCTCAATAAATTATAAGTAAAGCACAGAGCACACTTACGGAGAAGACAGCGGTTTCCATGGTAGCCTGGCAGACAGGTACATCTCCCTGTGACTGGGTGACACTCCTCATTCCCGGCAGAACACTGACATACCTGTTTACAATCCTCCCCGTATGTGCCGGGTAGACAAACTAAGAGGAAGAGGAAATGTTAACCCAATGAATTAAATTTGTCTGTGTAAATATAGCCCTAAAAGCGAAAGCAGAGAAAAATTTATTAAATAAGACCAATGCCTACAGAAGTGTGCTGCCCTTTGGGATTTAGGTTTCATTAAATTTACTTGGGGATTACTTCACTGTTTGATTTTGTTTTGCTCAGTCAATTTGTGACCAACTGTCAAGGGCCGGTTGCAATTTTCTTGTCACTGAAGAAAATCATAGGGTGATGTCAGGTAAAATCAACTAAAATAATAGTATAATTCATGAGGGACCACATATCTGGATAAAGATTTTTTTCTGGTGCAGCCGGTTTAAATTCTCAAGGTTGTTTCTCCCTGCACATTAGCATGTACTGTATTTGTGTCACTTGTCAGCCACTCAGCTGGGTTGTGTTGTTTTCTTTTACTGATTGAACAGTGAAGCTTTTGCTTCAACTTCTAAATAATAGCATGCCATTTTGTTAAGAAATCAAAAGGGCTTTTCGAGAATTTTTAAATTTGTAAAACAGTACAATAGACCTTTTGACTTCCATGGTTGTGTCTAATTCAACAAACGGGGATGGGGCAGCATACAAATTGGTTATATTAAGTCCTGATGACCTATAATTGAATCATAATTTAAGGATCCTTTTAAAAAAATCTCACCTATTGGAATCTGGCAATAATGTGGACATTTATAAGAGTTCATATTGGAGAAATATTAGCGGTTTTGCTCATTATGTTCATGCTATCCGTGTGTACCTAGATACTTACTTTTTTTCATTAGCACTAGTGTCCTTAAGCATATTTTACCTTTCAGATTTTTAAAATGAAAGCAGCACATTGTAAGCAATTATAATTCAGCATGCTAAACAAAAGACTCATAAAAACCTATGTTGATTAATCAAAAATATTTTTCTTTTTACCTTGACTGTGTGGTTACAAATAGCAGAGCAATAAGTAGGATCTGATTCAACATCTGAACATCTATTCATTTAGTTTGTCTAGACAGTTTTTAATGAATCACTGATCATTGAAATAGATATCATTCACGCATGCATTCTGAATTAATTAGATACTTAGCATTTCTGACTTTAGTATCTAAAAGTTTCTTAACTTAATTAATAATTGACTAAGAAAGAACAGTTCCTATTTCATAGATGACTCGGAATGACTGTGTGTGATATTCTCAGCAACTTTACCTCACTGTCAGTAAGCACAGGAAAGCATCATTTACGTTCCACTGTGACATAATGAAAGGGAGATTTTCAAAACATAACAATGGGAGGATTTTCTAACATAAAGAACTAGCATACAATAAGAAAAGAGAATATGCTTTGGTTGAGGTTCCTGATAACGTTAGAAACCCAGAGCTGAAGTCATTACAAATTCTTTGCTGTACAGCCTTCCTGTTGTGTAAATTCTTCTCGGAAGACCTATTTTTCTCATAGTTACATGACCATGAAATCTTGCCCATCTGTCACAAATACAGTCACAAGATTCTGCACTCTGTAAAAACTAGCACTATTGGAAAATCAAAGTGAGTGTGTCGAACACAATAGCATTTATATGAAATGTTCCAGTATCCCAATTTATTTTGTCTGTTCCATCTTAAGATATGGGTTGCTGGTGTAGGGCTTTAAGAGGCAGGACATCTGGACCAGTTTGCTTGAGAAAGGGTTATCATGAATATGGTTTGGTCTGCTAACGTTCAGTGAAGGTTGTGCTAGTCTAATGGAATTAGGAAATAATGTGAACTTTGGGTCAGATTGATCCAGCACTGCTAATGACCTTATATTGGAAACTTAATAACTAATTTAAGCTCTAAGGTCTTTAATGTCTTCAGTTGTACAATGTTATTATTAAACTCACAGACAGTTATAAAGTTACCTTATATAGTAGCAAATAGGCATCACATAAGTGCCTTAATAGTAATTGTTTGTTATTCATTAAATAGTTAAATTTTCTTTTTATTAAGCCAAGGTAGTTTTAGTGAACGAAGGCAGTTTTTTAAAAAAAATTATTATACCACTGTAGAAATACAGTTACAGAATTGTTCATATTTGGGTTTCAGTCATACATTGTTCCGGCACCCATCCCTCCAACAGTGCCTGTTTCCCACCAACAATGTCTCCTGATTCCACCTCTACCCAGCCTGCATCTATGGCAGGTCATTTTCTCTTTTCTCTCTCTCTCTCTCTCTCTCTCTCTCTCTCTCTCTCTCCCCCCCCCTCTCTTAGACATTGTCAATTGCAATACATACATTTAGAGGTATGTATATCATTTTGCCTTCTTTCAATGATCAGTTCTATGCACACCTGCTTATAATCATATTATAACCATGATTATTAGCACACTGTTTCTTTCTCTGTATTACCTAACCTCTGACTCCCACATATTTGCAGTAGGTTCTACTCACTAATAAGACCTCCTGATCCATGTTTTGTTTGGACTTGGACATTGGTATCATGCTATTTTTATATCCTGCAAATAAATGCAGTCATTCTATATCTGTCCTTTTTTGCTAATTTCACTCAGCAAGATCCTCTACATGTCCATCCATGTATAGGTAAATTTTATAACTTCGTTTTTCCTAACAGCTGCATAATATTTTGTTGTGTAGATGTACCACAGTTTCTTTATCCAGTCGTCTGTTCTCGGGCACTCTGGTTGTTTCAAGGCAGTTTTTATTGAATGAAACTTGGTTAGCGAGAAAGGGAGAAGAGAGAAAGTGGGAAAATATGTTTAGGAGAGACAACAGGCTTCTCCAGAGCTGGAAATAAGGAAGCAAAGAAACCTCAAGACAAGCAGGTAAGATATATGTTCAAGAGTGAACATGGGCAAATAACAAGTTCTTTTCAATAATATCTTTATAATTAACATTAAAGTATTAAATTATATAATTAACATTATATAATTAACATTTATATAATGTATATTTATATTATATAATTAACATTTAAAGTATTTTAAAAAGGAGATGCACATAGACAAAGACCATACAAATAGTATATGTATGGGAATTTTGTATAATATTTAAAGATAATCTTTTTTATATATCATCTCTGGAAAATATTTCTAAAAATAAAGAATACATGAAAATAAAATTTTATGACGTCTCAAGGAGCATATAGAAAATATATATTCTAGTCAATTGTTTACTATTTTGAGACTTCTTCAAAGCATTCACAAATGTTAATCACAAGACCCAACTGGGTATATCCCGAATACTTTTCTTGAACTTCAGAGTAATTAAAATTTCACATGATAAAATTAACTTAATTAATTGACCTCTTAAAGTTCTGCAAGTTGGTTATAAATATACGAATGAGCATTATTGAAATTTTTAAATTTGCATTGCAACTAAAACAGAATAAAGACCAAGTTGAGTATTATTCTAAAAGAATAATTGATAAACATTGTAGTGATTCTTATATTGTGTTGTGTACATATCATAAAAATAATACATTGTCACCTGGCTAAAAATGATTTTGACTTAAAGTATAGAAGAAATCAATAATAATGAGAAGTCTACCTAACACTTGAGATATCAAGTGTTCAAGAAAAAAATATTGTGTGTTGCTGTATTGTCTCATGATTCCAGCTGGAATATGTTAAGGGACTGATATTAACTCATATGACACACAGAATGCTGGGATATGGTCATTCAGTCAAATAACATGTCCTTGTTTCCTAAAACAGTTTATGACAATGATCATATTCAAACATGATTTTATAACCATAAAGCTTAAAATAATGGGGTGATAAACAAGTTACTTTAAATCTTTATTGTAGTTTAAGTATCATGTTCATAAGTGTTAACATGTGTGGTTTTCATGTAAAAAACTGCTGCACCTTCACCATCCCTAAAGTTCCAAGACCTCCCACCACTGTTCCACGTAATTTGTAATTCTCCTATTCCTTTCTGCCACAAATTACATACCCTCCACTGCTTGGTAACCTGAGTTTTTAATCAAAGGTCAAGGATTTGCATTATTTATATTGTTTATTCCCTAGTTTTGTTTCTGTAAATTTGAGTGAAAACATGAGGCATTTTTTCCTCCATCAGCCTTATTTTGTTTACCATGATGACTTCCAGTTCCATCTCAGCCACAGAAACAAGATTTAATATTTTATTATAGTTTCATTAAATTTCATTGTGTACAAATATATATCATACTTCTTTATTCATTCATCTGTAACTGAACACTTGAGGTCACACCTGAGTGGTGCTCAATGGTTACTCCTGGCTCTACACTATGGAATTACTCCTGGTGGTACCTGTGGTACCATATGGTATGCCAGGTATTGAACCCGGGTAGGCTGTATGCAAGGCAATTTCCCTACTCTGTACTATTACTCTGGCCTCTGTCACTAGACATTTGGATTACTATCATATCCTAACTATTTCATTCTATGTTGTAATAATGAACATAAGTATGATATATATATTTCTGAATTAATTTTTGCCTGTTTTAGAGTTGTTGCTTAAGAAGAATTTCTTCATATGTTTTTTTGGCCATTCGAATTTCTTCCCTTGCTGAAGTTTCTGTTCATTTCTTCTCCCCATTTTTTGATGGGGTTGTTTGTTTTCTTCTTGTAAAAGTTCTACCAGTGCCTGATATATCCTGGATATTAACCCCTTATCAGATGAGTATTGGGTGAATATTCTTTCCCATTCTGTGGACTGCTTTTTGTATCTTAGTCACTGTTTCTTTTGAGGTGCAGAAGCTTTTAGTTTCATGTAGTCCCATATATTTATCTTTTCTTCTAGTTGCTTTGTTAGAGATGTCTCATCTTTGAAGATGCCTTTAGCTTCAATGTCATGGAGGGTTTTTCCTATATTTTATTCAATGTACTTTATGGATTCAAGTCTGATATTGAGATCTTTAATCCACTTTGATCTGATTTTTGTGCATGGTGTTAGACACAGGTCCAAATTCATTTTTTTACATGTCGCTGCCCAGTTTTCCCAACACCACTTATTGAAGAGGCTTTCCTTACTCCATTTTAGACTCGTTGCACCTTTATCAAAGATTAAATGATCATGTGTTTGAGGTTGGGTGTCAGGATACTCAATTCTATTCCATAGGTCCACGGGTCTGTTTTTATTCCAATCCATCATCACTAATCATCAGAGAGATGCAAATCAAAACAACAATGAGATACCACTTTACAGCACAGAGACTGGCACATATTCAAAAGAACAAGAACAACAAGTGCTGGCGTGGGTGTGGGGAAAAGGGGACACTCATCCATTGTTGGTGGGAATGCCGGCTGGTACAGCCTTTCTGGAAAACAATATGGACATTCCTCCAAAGACTAGAAATTGAACTCCCATTTGACCCAGCCATACCACTCCTGGGAATCTACTCTGGGAAACCAAAAAATACGCAGCGGAAACACCATCCCTACTTTTATGTACATAGCAGCATTATTCACAATAGCCAGAATCTGGAAGCAACCCGAGTGCCCGAAAATAGATGACTGGATAAAAAAGCTTTGGTACATCTACACAATGGAATACTATGCAGCTGTTAGGAAAAATGAAGTTATAAAATTTGCCTACAAATGGATGGACATGGAGAAGATTATGTTGAGCGAAATTAGCCAGAAGGAGAGAGACAGTTACAGAATGACTGCATTTATCTGCATAACATAAATATATAGGTACATATTATGATACCAATATCCAAGGTCAAGTGAAACATACATCAGGAGGTCCTGTCAAAGGTGGAAATTATCACAAACGTGTGGGAGTCAGAGGCTAGGTAAGACAGAAAATGGAACAGTGTGCTAACAATTGTGAGGGTACTAATGCCAACCTAGAACTGAGCATTTAATAGAGGCAAAAGGATACACATGACAACCCTTTTAATGTATGTTCTGTAATCCATAGTCTGGAGAGGAAGGAAAAGAGAAAGATAGAGAAATGGAAAGAAATAAAGAACCTGCCATGGAGGAGGGCTGGGGAGGGGGAGGGAACCGGGGACGTTGGTGGTGGGAGATGGGCACTGGTGGCGGGATGGGTGCTGCTACACTGTATGACCAAAACCCAAATATGAACTTTTTAATTGTATATCTTTGTAATTGTAAAAATAAAAAAAATTTAAAAAAAATAAAAAAAGAAGAATTTCTGAATTTCATAGAAACTATTTTAACCTTGAGAGAAGTCTCCATCGTGTGTCCCATAAAGGCACATTCCCAAGAAACATTCCCACTAATAATGAAAAAAAAGTTCCTTTTCCACTCACATCACCCAAACCACATTGATTATTTTGAGTTGATCCTAAGAGACTGACATTCTACTGGTATGAAATGATATTTCTTTGTCATTTGAATTTAAATTTTTATGACAATAAGTGATCTTCATGTATAATATTTCTCTTCCTATTTTTGATGGTTATTGATTTTTTGTTATTGTTGATCCATATGATTGCTTTATATACATACATCTATTTTCACTTTATCTTATTTGTGCTGCACAAATATTTTCTTCCATTCAATAACATAACCTTTTATATTAATTTATTTTGTTATGCAAAATCTTGATATAGTCTCGCTTATTATGTTGTTTGTAATGATTTTCCAATGAAGTCAAATTATTGACAATATTTTGAAGTTCCTATTTTGGATAGTAGTGTCTATATTTTCTTCAGTGCATTTCATGGGTCTGGTTTAATCTTACCGTCTTTAAAGTACTAAGAATTAACTATCTATGGTGTGAGATGGAGACCCACTTTCATTGCTTAGTTGTTGTTTTCAACTTTCAATTTTTCCATAAGGCTATCCAGCTTTTGGACACTGATACACGGGGCATAGCTGCTACCAGCTCTCCCTGTTGCACTCTCTGTGCTCCACAAGGTGTCTGGGAGGGAGGCAGACTTCAGGTCTGGGCTTGCTATCCCAATAGAGTCTCAGAACAATCCAAAGGAACCCCCGCACCATGTTGGCAGCCTTTGTAATCATCCGGACTCCACAGCTCATCAGAGCTCCACCCAAAGAGAGAAAGCTGATCTCAAGCCCAGCTTGTCAGAGACACACCCTAGAGAGAAATCTGGTTCAAGCCCAGGTATGCAAGAAGCAGAGACACAGATACACGGGGCAGAGCTGCTGTCACCTCTCCCTATTGTGTGCAGCCACTTTGCAGCGGTGTGGTTCATCTGTAAATTGCCAAAGCATTCCACCCGCCACTCTCAGAGAGCATGGCAAGTTACCAAGGCTATCCCACCCACACAGCAGAGCTTGGCAAAGTGCCGCACATTCCATACGGCAAAACCAGTAAAAACGATGGATCTCAACCCCTGACCATGAAAGAACCCTAAATATGGCAGCACTAAGAAGCATGAGCAAGGAGAGGATGATAAATTCTCCGGGGCCAAACTAGGCTGCCAAAACAGAAGAAATAAAATGACTGTCTGTACTTTCAATGCACATATACTGGCATCTGAAGTATATATCAAGGACCTGATAGTGTAAGTGTGAAACATCACATTCAACATCATTGGCCTGACCAAGGCGAGAGGCATCAATAGCATCGCACCATTTTTTGACACCAGATAATTGTTCCTCAGAACATGCGAAAAAGAGACATCACTGTGTCAGTGTCCTTGTAACACAAAACTGGTATGAGCATTGATTCATTTGAGTGCCTAACAAACAGGATCGGAATATTACACTTGAAGAGATGTGGCTCACTGGTGGCAGTTTCTATCTTCGTTGTCTATGCACCAACATCCACATACAAGGAAAAAGAAATTGAGAAATTCTACAAGGAACTGGAGGAGTTCTATAAAGAAGATCACACCTTTATAAGATCAGAGTCTGTGATTTTAATGCCAAGATAGGACCGAGATTATTGGCTGAGAGCTGCTCACAGGAATCCATAGCCTAGAATGGAACAAACTGGTGAGAGACTATCTGAGTTCATCATGTCGACCAACACCATTCATGGTAACACACAGTTCCTAAGGCTGAATCTAAACATTGGACATGGGAATCTCCTGGTGGACAGTTACACAATGAAATTGACCACATCATATTCAATCAACAGTTTTGCCTGACTGATATTGCTGTCGCCCCAAAATTCCAAACAGGAATGGACCACCGTCCTCCTCGCAAAATTCTACTTCACAGAACTTCTTAAACTGAAAAGTTTAAGAAGAGAACTCCCAGAATGACCAACAACTGGGAGTTTTTTGGCCCCATTGTAAACATGGGAAGATGCCATCATTGTCAGCATCAATGAAGAATACAACCAACTGGTTCAAAACCTCCATGATTGCGCGAGGAAAGCCGGAGAGAGAAAGCCACAAAAGGAGCCTGTCTTCAAAAACTCAGGAGCTCAGTACCGGACTAATAGTCCAGTGGGTAGGGCGTTTACCTTGCATGCAGCCAGCCCATGCCAGCCCGGGTTCGATCCCTGGTATGCCATATGGTCCACTGAGCACCGCCAGGAGTAACTCCTGAGGGCAGAGCCAGGAGAAACCCCTGAGCACAGTTGGGTGTGACCCCCCAAAAAAAAAGCAAAAAATGCAAAATCTCAGGAGCTCATTTGCCAATGTGACAAGGCACGAGCCTCAGGCAATCATATGCTAATGTCAAAACTCACAAAGCATTGCAGAGAAGCTATAAAGAAGGCCTAAAAGAGAGAAGAGCAGCAATACTGGCCAATGCAGCAGAAACATGGAAAAGCATTTGCAACGCCCGCTTATCCTTCAACAACTATAAGACCAAGATGACTACACTACAACGTCCTGATGGATCTATCTATCACATCTTCCAGAAAGGCAATAGAGAAGATTATCCAAAATTTCTACTTGATCTCTTTGATAGCCATGTCCACTTGCCCACATACCAAATTGCGCAGGGTGGATATGTCGTTCCCAAAGTTCTCCCTTCTGAAATCAGACATGCCATTTCATGGGTGAAAAAGTGAACAGATTCGGCCCAGACAACATCAGAACCAAACACTTGAAGAATCTGCCATCAGTACTCATCAATACGCTGGCTCAGCTCTTCACACACTACCTGTGTGAATGCAAGTTTCCCTCCAAATAGAAAACCAGCACGACAGTTCCACTGTTCAAGAAGGGAGACATCCACAACATTGGCAACTATTGCCCCATCTCCCTGTTGTCACATCATCTACAAGCTGTTCACTCAAGTCATTATAAACAGGATAGCTATAACACTAGATGAGGAACAACTATGTGAGCAAGCTGGTTTCTGAAAAAGGATTCAGCACAATCGACTATATCCACATGGTAACCAAGTTCATTGAGGTTTGTGCCACTCTGTCGAATGTTCATTGATTTAAAGAAAGCCTTTTATTCTGTGGAGACCAAAGCTGTCATCAAATCAGTAGCCAAAGAGGGTGTTCAAATCCAATACATAAAGTTCCTTCATGAGCTGTATTAGAGATTCACCACCAAGATCTCACAACTCTACAAGGAAGTGATCATTGATGTCAAAAGAGGGGTTCTGCAGGGTGATATCATTTCTCCAAAATTCTTCAGTTCCACCTCGAGAACATCATGTGACGATTAGAATGGGAAGGAATGGGAGTGAAGATAGATGGTCTGCAACTACACCACATCTGCTTTGCTGATGATATCATTCTAATAACACCAAACTTTAGTCAACCGGCACAAATGCTGGCTGAGTTCAACAGTGAATGTGGGAAAGATAGGTTTACAGCTGAATCTCAACAAAACTATGTTCACAAAAAATGAACTGTTTCCAAATGCTCCATTCACAGTCAATGGAACAAACATCTCTGAATACAGCAGTTATGTGTACCTAGGTCAAGAACTCAACACGATGAAAATCCTAGCACCTGAGCTGTGCAGGAGGAAGAAAGTGGCATGGAACGCTTCAAGAGCATTGAAGAAATAGCTAAAAGGACAAAGAACCCCGATCTCAGGGCACATCTCTTCAATCCACCATTCTCCCTGCATTATCATACACCTCAGAGACCTGGGCACTCTATGAAAGCAGGATGAGAATGCTATTCCAGGTCTCCGAAAGAGGAATTGAAAGAGCTATGCTTGGATTATCACGCCTCACTCAAGTGAGAGAAGGAATCCAGAGTTCTGACCTTTGTTGTTGATATAGAGTCATGGATGCTGTTTTGTTTGCCAATGAATCCGAAAATCAGATGGGCTGGAAATGCAATACTATGTGGAGATGACCACTGGACTAGAGCCATCACCAACTGGATCCCATGGGATGTCAAAAGATCGCCTGGCTTCCCATGTACAAGATGGTCAGACTTCTTTCAAGACCCTGAACGGTTTAAGGCTCTTTGTATTCTTGGAGCAAGCAGATGCCATTGGTTACACAGGCATGTGAAAGGGACAAATGGAAACGTTACTAGCATTTGCTCATGCAAACAATAATAGGATGTCAAGTGATCGATTGATCCAGTTTTGCTAAAAACATTTCCTGAAGAGAATTTCCTTGGTCTACTTTCTACACCTAGCTTCATGTTATGATTAAATGATCATTAACCTGAGGATTAATCTCATTGATTAATTGATTAGCCCAATTAATTAATATAATGAATGATTCATAATTAATTACATTTGCATCCAATTTTGATTACTAGAGCTTTAAGTACTTTAAAGTCAAAGAATGTGATATTATCTCTATCTTTTTCAAAATTATATTTGGGGTGTTTTATGAGTCTACAAAATTTTTTAATGTTTTATGTCATTGAATAATATCATTCGTAATTTTGATTGGTGTTGCATTGGATCTACCTAATGATTGGATAGGAAGGTCATTTTAGATTATCTATCTTCCACATCCATTGTAAAATTGATTCCTGAGTTGTTCATATTCGGGATATGTGAGAAGAGTTGCATTTTTTTGAATGTTGAAAATTAAGGCCGTGGCCATAAGTCAGAAACATATGTGGCATATATAGCTGACAAACAAAAAACAAGGAAAATATTTTTTTTTTCTTCTTGGGTCACACCCAGTGATGCTCAGGGGTTACTCCTGGCTCTGCACTCAGGAATTACTCCTGGCGGTGCTTGGGGACCATATGGGATGCCGGGGATCGAACCCAGGCCAGCATGGACCGGCCCCATGCAAGGCAACGCCCTATCATGGAGCTATTGCTCCGCCCCTAAGGGAAATAATCTTAGTCTGTCAAATGACCTGACCCATGGCAACCTTCTGGTTTTTTGACTTTTTACTTTAAAACACCAAGATAAAAAAATGCGTTTTTAAGCAACTAAGTTTATGATACTTTTGTTATAGCAGCATATAAAATGAATACAGAAACATTTATTATAATTTAAGCTCAGCTATTTTCTAAGCTAAACACATACTACTACCTATACATTATTATGGAATTTCTATCAGTATCTCAACTGTATCTGCATCTTTACTTCTGGAATTTTTTCCTCCCTATCTTTTTCCCTTTCCTTTCTCTTATCAATCATATAGTCTGTTCAGTGTATATCTCAGATAGTAGTAATTGCTTGAAAATAAAATTAGACACTACATACCACCATTTTATACCTACAAGTTGAAATTTAGAGGAAATTTTTACCAATCATCTTTGGAAAACCTGTGCACAGTTCTAGTGAGAGAGCAGATACATAGAATATGAAAGGATCTTCATTTGATATCTGCACTGTATAGACACTATAGTACCATCAGAAGTGACACCAGTTGGGAAAAGTGATACCCCCCATCTTTTTTTCCAAAGGATCACTTTAGCTATCCATGGGTTTATTATTCCATACAAATTTGAGGAATGTTTGGTCAATTTCTTTGAAGAATGTCATGGTATCCTTATAGGGATGAAATTTAATCTGTATAAAACTCTAGGAGTATTACCATTTTGATAATGTTAATTCCCCCCCAATCCATGAGAAACGAATTTGTCTCCATTTCCTCTGGTCCTCTTATTTCTTAAAGCAATGATTTGTACTGTTCTTTGTAGAGATCCATTCATAGTCAAACTGATTCCTAGTTATTTGATTTTCTGTGGCGCAATTGTGAAGGGATTGTTTCTTTAATATCCTTTCTTCTCTTTCATTATTTGTATATAGGAAGGCCATTGACTTTAGAGTATTGGCATTGTATCCTGTCACTCTACTATAGGAATCTATTGATTCTAGGAGCCTTTGATAGAGAGTTTAGGTTTCTCTAGGTATAATATCATGTCATCTGCAAATAGTGACAACTTGACTTCTTCCTTTTAATCTGGATGCCCTTAATGTCCTTATATTTCCTGATGGCTATGGCAAGTACTTCCAGCACTATATGGAATAGAAGTATTGAGAGTGGCAGCCTTCTCTAGTCCCTGATCTTAGGAGGAGGCTTTCAGTGTTTCTCCATTGAGAATGATGCTTGCTGTAGGCTTGTAGTAGAAGGCGTTGACTATATTGAGGAAGGTTCATTCAATTCCCATTTAATGGAAAGTTTTAATCATGAATGAGTGTTGGGTCTTGTCAAGTACTTTGTCTACATCTATTGATATGATCATATTGTTTTTATTTTTGCTCTTATGATATGATGTGTTATGTTGATTGACTTGTGGACGTTGAACTATCCTTGCATTCCTGGGATAAATCCTACTTGGTCATGGTGTATAATCTTTTGATGACTCTTTGGATTCTATTTGCTGGATTTTA
>JAJIBD010008190.1:0-63305 GCA_021461705.1 Cryptotis parvus
AACCATAAAGTTAAAAGGATGGAAATCATATCAACAATCTTCTCAGATTGTAATACACTGAAAATGAAAGTTAATCATAGATGACAATAGAAAGGATCAGAGAGAAATTGAAAGTCCAAGAAACAAATGAGAATGAGGACAGTAGTTCTACCAAAACTTGTGGGACCCAGCAAAAGCTGTGTTAAGAGGAAAGTTCATAGAAATGCAAGTGTTCATGAGGAAAAGAAGCTCCATAAGGGCCCAAATCACTGTATCACTGTCTTCCCATTGTTCATCAATGTGCTTGAGTGGACACTAGTAACATCTCCATTAGTCCTGTCACAAGCAAGTACAACCCAAGGGCATCTACCTGCTACAGGGACAGGAGGAGCCAAAACCATTCTTCAGGGTTATGGAACTGAGGTCCATAATAGTTACTAGTCTTTGGCATAAAAGTAAATAAAAAGCGGTAGCTTGCCAGGCTTTACCGTGTAGGTGGTATAGTCTCAGTAGAAGGTTCTCAACCCGAGCATTTACTGATGAAACTTAAAGGAGGAAGATCAGGTTTTCTCTTGGATGGAGCTCTGAGGAACTATGGAGTCTGGATGTTGAGAATGACTAACTGCATGATGTCTGGTTTGCTCTGGCTTCTTGCCAGGCTTACTGGTATCAGTTAAAACATGTCTATAAATGTTTACTATGTATAAATGTGAAAGAAATTGGGAAGAACCTTATGCAAAATTCAGTATCCGATAAAAATATTGTGCAGCCGCTTTGGGCCACGCTCCAAGGGACATGTGGATCTGGCGTGGGTGGGTCTCTCTCTCTCGGGGCAACTGGCATGGAGGCGGAGGAAGGAGCAGGGCCCAAAACTCCACTCGAGTCTGGTCAGCATGGTCTCTCCCGCTCATGAGAGCAAACCCTTGGAGCCATGTTGGACTCGGCCAGGGGATGGCCGAGCCCTTATCGAGGTCAGTTCCATGGGTTGCTTCCACATGGGGCCGGCCAAGCAGCTCAGCTATGGGTCTGAAGTGGATGGGTCTAAATAATTAGAGTAATCATGAGTAATGATTAAGAGTAATAGTTAAGAATAATCATGTCCTTAAGCAATGGTTTATACTACTGAGATCTCTCATCTATGTAAATACTGATGAAGGGTGTGGCAGTTACAGAAGCCACCTTGACTCTGAATGAGTAACTTCTGACTTATTATGCATCTACTAAGACTTCTATGTTTTCTAGTTTGGGCACAGCTCCTCTTTAATAAGGGCCCAAATAAAAAACTTAACTGTACAGCTAAGAAACTGGAATATGACCAACAAAGGAGTCCAGTGCAGGTAGGAGGAAGGAAATAATAAAACTAAAAGCAGAAATTAACAAATTTGAATTAAAGAAAACAATCCAAAAGATTAATGAAACCAAAAGCTGGTTGTAGGAAAAATTAAACAAAATTGATAAACCACTAACAAGATTCACAAAGAAAGAGAGAGCCCTAATTAACTCGAATAAGAAATTGGAAGGAAACATGTCACAACAATTACCACAGTGTTTGATGACAGGCCCTAGCTAGCTTGGGAGCTTTGCTGTTTTATCCACTCACAGCTTAATCTACTTACATGTTCTTAAGCAAGAGGTTTATACTAATGAGATTTCTCCTCTATGTAAATACTGATGAAGGGTGTGGCAGTTATAGAAGTCACCTTGACTCTGAATGAGTAGCTTCTGACTTATTATGCATCTACTAAGATTTCTATATTTTCTAGATTGGGCACGGCTCCTCTTTATACCCACTGCACCCAGCGAGAGACAATTAGAATTTACCAGGAGACTACCACCCTGGGTATGTTGAGACTCTCATTTAAGATTATCACTGTATCACTGTCTTCCGTTCATCATCGATTTGCTCGAGCGAGCACCAGTAACATCTCCATATGACCTGTCTCATGCAAGTAGATCGCAAGGGCACCTGCTTGCTCCAGGAACATAAAGAGCCTCAAACCATTCCATCAGGTCATGGGAATGAGGTCTATAACAGTTACTGGTATTTGGCATATCAAATATGACATGGGTAGCTTGCCAGGCTCTGCCATGTAGATAGCATACTCTTGTAGTCATCTAAAAATCCAGCATTTACTGATGAACCACGCGCCCGCTTGCAGCAGCCGAACGGCTGTGATAGGCTGGTCTGCTGGGTGGAGTTCTGACAAAGGGAAGTCGGATGTGGAAAACGGAGGTCCCTCGTGGAGTGGGGGGGTTGTCTGGCTTGTTGTGAGGCTCTGCTGGAGTGGCAGGCCAGGGCTAGAACCCACCATCCCTCCAGGGTGCCTCATGAGTGGCTGGGCACAGGGAGAGCCAGTAGCAGCTCTGCCCCATGTCTCTGAGTCTGATTTAAGATTATAGGAAGGATCATACTAGTTTGTCCTCAAGCAGGCGAGTGTGACCCTTTCAGTATACAGAGAACAAGATACTCAGAGTGTGACCCTTTCAGTATACAGAGAACAAGATACTCAGTATCACCCTGGTGCAGATAATAAATAAGAAGGACCTTGTGGGTACCATCTAGATTACATGAAGCCCATGAAATTAATATATATTACTTTATACAGCCTCCTCTCTCTTTCTCTCTTTCTCTCTCTCTCTCCAGTGTTTTACATAAGAGATAATCTTGGAAGAATGGGTTAGTCCTTGGTGTAATCCTTTGTTTAGACCTGTAGTAGGGTATGGCACCACCCTTCTACACTCTTCTATCTAGAAGTTGTTTAGCGTTCTTTGTTGACAAAACCCTCCCTGAAGTTAGATTCACTTGATCACTTGAATCCGTCATTCATCGATTTGCTCGGCGGGCACCAGTAACATTTCCATTGGATATGTTAGATTACTTTTGTGTATATAAGAGGACAGATTTGAGGTACATGCTCCCTCTTTGGTAGGACTCTCTCTCTCTCTCGGGTGAGATCCTCTCTCTTTGGTGGGATCCCTTTTTTGGGTAGGACTCCTCTCCGGTGGGATTCACTTTAGTGGGACTCTCTTGTGGGTTCCTCTTTGGTGGGAGACTTGGACTCTCGTGTATGATCTAAGTTCTGACCAGAGCTAGAGTTCTTTCATTATATTGGATTGCGATGGTAGAGCTTTTTGTACTATATTAAAAGCCCTTTTGGAACTGCACCAGACTCATGAGTTTTCATCCGTTCCCTGGCAGTCTCAGAGGTAAAAGAGAACTTTTGTCCTGATACTGTTGGGGACCCCTGTGGCTCCCTGACACCACAGAAATTCATAGAATCATCAAAAGCTACTTTTTTAGGGGTGGGGGGCACACCTGGCCATGCTCATGGGTCTGCACTCAAAATTACTCCTAGCAGTGCTCAGGGGACCATATGGGATGCTGAGAATCAAACCTAGGTTTATACAAATGCCCTATCCACCATTTTATCTCTCTGGCTCATGATCATCAAAGATAAATGAGAAGACCGAGGAAAAATAGACAAATTTTTGGACTTCCATAACCTCTCAAGATTGAATCAAAAAGATATGGAACACCTAAACAGGACAATTACTATCAAGGAAATAGAAATGATAAACAAAAGTCTCCCCCCCCCAAATAGAAGATCAGGTCCAGATGGGTTCACAAAAGGGTTCTTCCAAAGTTTTAAAGAAGACCTACTTATAATACCTTGCAGGGCTCTTTCAGGAAATTGAGGAAAAGGAAACTTTCTCAAATAGTTGTTATAAGCTAAACATATGGTTTGTGCAATCTCTCCAGCAACTCCCCCTCCTAATATCCCTACTTTCACATTCCCTCCCTGCCTACCTTCAATCTCTCCTGTAAGATAACATCTAACTTCATGTGCAGGTAAAGCAGATTCTTTCATGTCTTACAAATCTTTTTTCCCCCTTCAACTTGACATTTATTTCTTTATCCCAATAACACTCCTTTGACTACATAAGCTACAGTAATTAATGGCAAGGTGGGCACAGTCATAGCTTCAGAGTTTCCAAGTTGTTTTTATTTCTTCTGTAAACCTCAATCATAAGGAGCACCAAAGTAAGGCTTAAAAAAGAAAAAAAATCAAGCATCAAATAAAAGAGTCATTTACATCCAGAAATACTAACTAGTATCCATTGTCATGAGATGCCCAGGAGGGAAGGCGAGTTCTAGTCCTGGCCCGCCATCCCAATGGAGCCTCACAGAAAGCCAGAGGAACCCCCACACCATGGCTGGGATTTTCAACATCTGGACTCCTCAGCTCCTCAGAGCTCCACCCAAGAGAAAAGCCAGGATCTCTCTCCCATTCATCAGTAAATGCATGAGACGAGAGCCTATTACTGAGAGTATACCACCTACAGGGCAGAGCCTGGCAAGCTACCCATGTTGTATTCAATATGCCAGAAACCAGTAATAATTATAGTCCTCATTCCCATGACCTGAACAAATGGTTTGCGGCTCTTCTTGTTCCTGGAATGATCAGCTGCCCTTGGGCTGTACTAGCACGCAACAGGAGGTATGGAGATGTTGCTGGTGCCCATTCGAGCAAATCGATGAACAAGAGGAAGACAAGTGGTACAAGTGACAAGTGAAGCTAAATATTACCCTGATATCAAAAGCAGACAGACACCACAAAAAGAAAAAATACAGACATGCATCCCTGATGTACATAGATGCAAAGATCCTCAACAAAAGACTTTCAAATACAACCCAACATCACATCCAAAGTATCATACACCATGCCCTACCAAGAAGGATTTACTCCCGGGATGCAAGGATGGTTTAACACACATAAGTCAATTAACATAAGAAAGATACCTTATCAATAAAAGAAGAAAGAAAAATCATGTGATTATATGATGCATGACCCTACCCACAAGTGGAACATCTCAGGAGTGAAGGTTGCCCATAGCTCAGCCCCGGTACTACACTGTGTGACACGCCTGTGGTCAGTTACTGACTGACTGGCACATTGTAAAGTGCTTGACCTTCATTCAAGGATGAGACAGAGCTTAAGAGAGTCAGTCGCTGGAGACCTTCCATTCCTATGGCTTCCTCAGGACCTGAAAGCAGCTCGAGAAGGGTCTGAGCAGCACACAGAAATATGATTCACACATATATAAGGAATAGCAGGTCTTGGATGACTCAGGGAAAGACAGCAGAAGGTAGATGATTCTTCTGACAGTACAGATGTTGCCTACATTTACACAGTAAGAAGAATTTGGATTTAAGAAAAAGAGTATAACAGCAATCCTTAAGAAAATTAAAGTTATAATCCCACTTATTCCCCAGGAAATTTAATGCCCATGAACTTACTAAAGGCATTTCTGAATATGCATTGTATCTCCCAAGAATGCTAAGAATGCCTGTTTACTACCACAGGGGAACATACTGTTTCTCTTACTTCATGGCACAAACCAATTCAGATAATTTTCTGGAAGCCAGAGATAGCACAGTGATGAAGACACTTGCCTTGCATATGGAAGGTCCAGCGTCTAGTCCTGGCACCATATGTCGTTCTTTAAGCAATGCCAGGACTTATCCCTAAGCACATAATCTAAAGTAAACCATGAGCACCACTAGGTGTGGTCGGAACAACAACAACATGATAATTTGTTGAAATACACCTCAATCAGAGGCCAGAGTAATAGCATAGCCAGGAGGGCATTTTCTTTCCACACAGCCAACCCTGGTTTGATCCCCAGCATCCCATATGGTCCCCATAGCACTTCCAGGGAGTAATTCCTGAGTGCAGAGTCAGGAGTACCCCCTGAGCATCTCTACATGCCCTCTTACCCACTGACAGTCTGGGTATTGCCTGCAAGGAGTACTGCCATGATGCCATGTGGCTCAAGACCCAGCGCTGTCGCTTCTGGTCAAGATCTCTCATGTTTTGTGCACAGTTGGCTGTGTGGAAGGTAAATGCCCTCCCGGCTATGCTATTAGCATAGAACCAGCACCCCACCATTACCAATGCCACCAGAGCGCGGTTGCTACCATTGCTGACTAGAGCCCATGTCCTCACTCCCAGAGGACTCTGTTTCCTAGATACCCTCAGAATCTCTCTCTTGAAATCCATTCCTTCTCCTTCCTCACTGCTCTCAGTCTGAGGATGACCAGGTTGATAGGGAAGAACAGGAGCAAATGCACTCCAAGAAACAAACTACAGTTGGCCCAACCTTTCCTTTCTAGGGCTCAGAGCGATTCCTCAGTAGAGAGCCAAGCCCCTGCTGGGCTGCCCACAGCCAGTTTTCCAGAGTTTCACAGATACTCTTGGACCCTGGGAGGCAAGCTGAGAAGTTGACTACATTAGCAGATGAATGTTCTCCAATTCCTAGGGAATGAGAAACTAATATCAAAAAGGAACTGACTGTTTAGCTAATAATTTTTATGGTGTAAACTTTGGAAGAAACTAAACAGATGTATCCCATGTAGCATGAAAAGAGTTATGCAGAAATCTTTTTCTTATCTTTATAAAGAGTCAAAGAATTATTTTTGACAGAATAGGGGACTCCAGGTGATTATGACTATGAAAAGCTTCTTGGCCAAATTAGGTAGAAACTGACACATTGAACAGTCCTTAGAAATAGATTCTTTTTGTGTGTGCATTTGAGCCACGTTCAGCAGTGCTCAGGGCTTACTCCTGACTCTGCACTCACAGATCACATCTGGCTGTAGGAAACCATATGTGATGACAGAGATATAAACAGGACCAGCCACATACAAGGCAAATGTTTTACCACTGTACTCCCTCTCTTATCCAAGTCGGGTTTTTTTATTGAATCATCATGAGATACACTGTTACAAAGCTGTTCATGATAGAGTTTCAGTCACACAATGCTCCAAAACCTGTGCCTCTACCAGTGTATATTCCCTAGTACCAATGTCCTCAGTTTCCCTCCCATCAACCAGGCATCCTCTGCCCCCAGCCTGCCTCTATGATAGGCACTTTTCTCTCTTTCTCTCTCTCTCCCTATCTATCTATCTATCTATCTATCTATCTATCTATCTATCTATCTATCTATCTATCTATCTATCTATCTATCTATCTATCTATCTATCTATCTATCTATCTATCTATCTATCTATCTATCTATCTATCTATCTACCTATCTATCATCTATCTATCTATCTATCTATCTCTGCTTTTCGGACATTATGATTCGTGATACAGATACTGAGAGGTTATCATGTTTGTTCCTTTACCTACTTTCAGCACACAGTTCTTATCCAGAGTGATCATTTCCAACTATCTTTGTCTGGCCCAAATCTTGATTCTTCTACTTGACTTTTCTGTGTGTTACCCTAGAATGAAACTAGAATGTTAGCAGTGCAGCAACTGGCATTTAAGCGAGTCAAATGCTATGTAATACTTGAGAATTACAGATTGAGGAGTTCAAGGTCAGCCTGACAGCTTGTACTAAATCTTTGTTTAAAAGCTTACTTGCTATGGAACGTGCTTCTCACCCACTTTGTGTCATGACCTCCGTGGATGGGGTTGGGAGGCCAACATCAGGAGTGGCAGAATGGTGAAAGCATTTTCCCAAAGTGTTGAAGAAAAGAAAGCATAATGCAAGGCTCTAGTTGCATTTCCTGCCTTATATCCGGCATGTGGAAATTGTTCAAGCTCTCTGGGGCAAAACGAAAACTGAGAAAAGTAGCATTTTCATTGGTTTATTTTCCTCTGAAGTCCCTTATTCTTTTCAGGGAAAGCAGCATAGAAGAGAGATGATTCTGCCATATCTTGTCAGGCTATAGAAATAAAATACTGCTGTGGGTCAGAGAGCATACAAGTTCTTCCACCTCCTTTCCTGGTAATAGTGACCAACTCTTCCTGTTTACCCATAAGACGATCAACTTTCCCACACTTCCCTTCTGGCACACGTAGATCTCGGAGCATTCGTTATAACCTCTCTCCCATTCTTATTCATCAATGCTCTTCATTTGGGACCGTTTAAGATTACTCAAGATTCTAGGGTCCAGGACTAGCAGGTCAAGAGTATTATTTCCAGATGGAATTTGAAGTTTTTCCCACATAAAACTGAAGGACAGATGAGACTGAAGCTTCAAGTGGACAGATTTGTACATTTACAGAAATAAGTTGTCTTCGCATAGATAGTGCCCAGTGCTTCTTGCCAGGGAATATGCAAATGTGTCTGACGAGCAGGTCCTTGTTCCTGGACTTATCATCCTCATTTCTATACTTGATACCCAAACGCCAACAAGATGAAAGAGAGGAGCTCATTAGTTTGATGTTAATGATATTTAACATGACTTCAGTGACGCTCAATGAATATAGAAAAAAAATGAAGATGTTTCAATGACATGAAATAGCTTTATTTTTCACTCAAAAAAGGGTTTTTTGGGTTTGTGTATTTACTTTGCAACCCAAATGGTAGCACTCCTGGCTCTGATATCAGACATCTCCCCTAGTGATGGTCCAGAAACCATATAAGGTGCCAGAGATGGAACTTGAACCCACCATATGCAAGGCAAGCACACTCTATCTGCTGTACTATCTCTCTGACTCCTTCAAATGATATTTAAATTTCAGTAAAATTGACTAAGGCTCATATACTGCTCAAGATTTACTTTTTAATGTGAAAACCAGTTCTTAGCTATAGCTTTTATTCTACTACGATCATTCCAAAGTTAGCATAGCTGAAATCTTTGGTTAAACAAGAGCATTTAAGGCAAAACAAAGAACAAATAGAGTTAAATTAAAATTAAGTAATTAATTCAATCATGATGACAGCATATTTTGCTTAATCAGATTTTAAAGGGATCTGAAAAGAAGGATTAAAGAAGATGGAACAGAAAGGCTAGATTCAAATCAAGCAAAGATGACAGTTTAGGAGACTATTTTAGAAGAAAATAGGAAACAACTATTCTAAAATAATGAAATAGATTTAAATTTAAATAAATTTTCAGGACCAGACAAATAGCACAGTGGGTAGGATGTTTGTTTGCCTTGCAGATGGCTGACCCAGGTTCAATCCTTGGCATCCTCTATGGTCCCCTGGGCACCACCGGGAGTAATTCCTAGTGCATAGGTGCTCTTTCGGGGCGGGAACCACGGCATCAGTTTTCAAAGAGAAAGGTCCGAGGGGTCCCCAGAAGAAGTGGCTGCACCCGCAGGCGGAGGGAGAAGCCGTGGACCCTGAGTGGCGGGGAACGCAGCCCAGGGGTGCCGCGGGCGCCTGCCCTGGAGGCTGGAGTCTTCGCATCGCCAACTCTGGCCTTTCTTGGCTTTGGGCCTTTCGTGAATGAGCGCGGCGGGGCGGCAGGTATGTGAAGATGAGCCAGAGGCCTCAGGAAACCCAAACAGAAGAGCAGAAATCATTTACAGAAGCGGCTTAAAGCGCGAGCCTTGGGCGTTGGAGAACCCCCTGACCGTCACTTCGGTCACGGCGTGTCTGGAGAAAAGTACAGCTTTATTTTATCATTTATTTTATTTTTGGACCACACCCCACCTATGCTCAGGGCTATGCCTGGCTCTGCACCCAAGAATTACTCCTGGTGGTGATAAGCGGAACCTATGGGATAAGGGGGATTGAACCTGGGCCAGACTCGTGCCAAGCAAGAACCCTCAGACTCGTGCCAAGCAAGAACCCTGGCTGCTGTACTATCGCTCCAGCCGGACTCCTTTTCAGACATGCATTTTCCTCTAGGACGTACTATGGAAGAGGTGTCTCCTTTTCCAGAGAATTATCCTTCAGGACCCAGCTGCCACCTCAAGATTTTCATAGCTCCCATTCTTTTCTGCAACACGCTCATTCTACACTTAACTTCCAGAGCCCCCTGCAAGACCTTCCTGAGATCCTTCCCAAGGACTCTGCCTGAGGTCACAAACCTCTTCTCTGTCCTATTTTTCTTCACTCCCTTGCCAATTTCCTTCCTTAATACCCATGACCACTAAATTCCCATCTCAAGTCTCTTCAGCTAAAGAAGATGACCCAACATACTCCCCTGGGATTATCCCCATAAAATAAACAGCACCTCTAAAGAAAAATTATTACAAAACACATGAGAAAAAATACATCTGAGACAGTCCCAGAAACAATAACAAAATTATCAGTGCTACACCAAGAAGTTCTTGTAATAGAAAAACAACTTGAGGACTTAGTCCTATACTAAGTTCCTCCCCCAAGGGGAGTACCTTTCCTTCCTCTTCTACTTTCCAATAAACTTTTCTACTTTCTAAAAAAAAAAAAAAAAAAAGAAAGAAAAACAACTTGATGGGGGCCGGAGCGATAGCCCAGCGGGTAGGGCGTTTGCCTTGCACGCGGCCGGCCGTGCTGGCCTAGGTTCCATCCCGGCATCCCATATGGTCCCCCAGCATCGCCAGGAGTGATTCCTGAGTGCAGAGCCAGGAGAAATCCCTGAGCATTGCTGGGTGTGACCACAAAAAAAAAGAAAAAAGAAAAAAGAAAAACAACTTGATGGAATGTATACATTATCTAGACTACAGATGGAGAAAACTAAAAATGGAAAATATAGCTGAGTTTAATAGATAAAAGGAGTTTAATAGATAAAGGGAATTTTCCTATTAATCTGAGAGTAGTTGCTAAAATAAAGATGGAAAAGCAACAAATACGTAGTTTTAGTAAGTTATAGAAGCTATAAAAGAAAGG
The DNA here is from genome assembly GCA_021461705.1 of Cryptotis parvus. NCBI lineage: Eukaryota > Metazoa > Chordata > Mammalia > Eulipotyphla > Soricidae > Cryptotis > Cryptotis parvus. Next base: position 10,597 of record JAJIBD010008190.1, read on the forward strand.
AAACAATATAATTCCTATATATGATAAAAGTAAATGCAGCCAAAAAGACACTGCACAACACAAAAGCAAACAAAACATCTTATGTTACATTTTATAAAAATTACACATAATACATACATAATTTATATGTATAATATATTATATATTGAATATGTAATATAATATACATTATATTATAGAGTGGTTAATGTAAACGATGCTAACAAAGGAAGCGGGAAATAGAGACTTGCTCTTCATGACTATGATCTTTCAGAACAGATTTCCTTTTTTGTTTTTATTTTTTTATTAAACATTTTATTATACCACCGTGAGATATACAATTACAACGTTGTTCATGTTTAGAGATTTCGGTCACATAGTGTTCCAGCACCCGCCCTCCACCAGAGCCCATTTCCCACCACCAATGTCCCCAATTCCCTCCCCCTCCCATAGCCTGCCTCCATGGCAGGTTTTTTATCTCTTTTCTCTCTCCCTCGCTCTCTTTTCCTTCTCTTACACATTGTGGGTTGCACTACCTACACTTAGAGGCCATCATGCATTTTTTTTGCCTGTATTTAATGCTCAGTTCTAGGTTGGTATTAGCCCCTTTGACATTTATTCACACATGTTCCAGATTTTCAATCAAGAAAGTGACTGCTCTTGGGAGGAGGGTCTAAGATCCAAGAAATAATGTGGAATAACAAAAAAAAAGAAAATGGATAGATATAAAGGGACTGATTAAATTGTCCTTAACTCTAAAAACTGCCGTGTTCATAACACGACTAACTCAGGGAACAGGAAATGAAGTACCAAAGGCGTTTTAGAAATGGACATGTGTGAGTAGAAGACAAAAGAAAAGAGTTAATACACACTGTCACGCAATGGTGCCTGAACGTTATCTATATTTATTTTCTGTAGAGTCTCAATGTCATACACGGACTCTGAATTAATTTACCCAAAGGTTAGAAAATTACATTCTGCCCATACAAAAATAAAAGTGGAACAGAGTGAAATGTTTGAAAAACAGGTGACAGGACTGGTCGACACTAGGCCACCTTGAACTTCTTCCACATCTATTTTTTGCCTGAGAAACATTCACACAACCCCAACTTTATAGAGACATAAAATAGATCTGTAAGTCAAGCCAGTACTGATAAAAATCATAAAGAAATACATTTTGAAACAAAAACTTGTAATGTTATGTGAATCCCAGCCCCCAATCTAGGTTCTCAGTCACAGTTGAAGGTCGGCGCTGTCACAAACTACCAATTGCTCACACTTGTAGGTTGCATCAGGCACACTGTACCACAGGAATAGTTATTGTTGCCAGAATTTCATATTACAGTTTAGTTTGGGTCCATTCTACAAAGCAGGGCGCTATTACTAAAGCTCAAATTGCCACGTAGGGGTCAGCATAGCAAGAAATGAGGTGTCTCCGATGAGGCGAGCAGAGAGGGTAGAGCTCTTGCCAGCAAGAGGTGCAGAGCCCAGACTCGTCAGCTGAGATGGAGACACGCTCGTGTATGATGGGAACTTGCAGGGTTCCTGACTAAGGGATGGCGACACAGATCTCCCATTGATAGTTTATCATGGAATCGGGGAGACTGGTCATCCAATGGCATTTTCTAAGTAATAAACCTTTTCTTGTGCTTCCTATAAGCAAGCCAAGAGCACTTTCAGTTTTGGCATTGTTACACTGACACTTGAAATGAGTTTTCACTGACTGGTGTCAAGCTTTGGCTTCCCATGAAGCCATTTGAGTCTGAGCGGGAGACCCTTTCATTCTCATTGCACTAGTAACAAGCATTTAAACAACTTCCTAAACCATTTACCTCTCCCAGAAAACCTACATACCTTTGCTTCAGGTCATAAGGTCAGTGATAGTGAGATTCAAAATGAGGAGTTTGTGGTTCTGAGGTTTATGCTTTTGGGGGGCAGGGCATGGAGAGATACAGGGTCAAGGGGGGTTTCAATCAGTGATCAGGGAGACAATTGGGATGGCTGCTCCACGTGAGGGAGTCCACAGCCGAGTGAGGGATGGAAGCTCCCCAGACTCTATAACCAGAGTGTTAGGGCTCAGCAGTACTGAAGGTCACTAGGGTGACACCCAGCACAGCTTAGGGGAGGCGGGGGGGGAACACATAAATCCCTAGGTCCTATGGGTTGATTTGTGAGTTGTTTCCCTGTCCACTAGGCTGGGCAGTGGTCAGTTCAATCCTCCTGTTGAATGCTTGCTCAAAACCATTTAATGAAAATGTGCACACTCCATCTTTAATTCATCATCGATCACCTCTTTCCTCTCCCGTGTCTGCCTCTAACCCTATTTCCTCCCATAGACTTCTGACATGAATGGCATCAGGATTAACCCCGAATTGGAGCTTCCTGCCATGTCATGGTCAAGTGTCTTGAGACAAATGGAGGACAACCCTGGCCTCCTTCAGATGTAACCCAACACCAGTTGTCTCCACCAGTCTGGGGTCTCCATGGACGTGGCACACGGGCTTTTTCATTTTGTGGATCTTCCCCAGTCTCCACCACTGGTTATAGAGTCTGGTGAGTAACCAACAAGTGGCTTCCATCCCTCACTCGGCTGTGTACTCCCTCACGTGGACCCTGAGCCTCCTTCATGTCACAGCTCCACAGCACAGGACGAGCTCTCGGTCCCTGGTGCTTATTTTTATACCCTCAAGATAGCAGGATTCTTTTCTTCATTTTTCATAATCTTTTGTTTTTGATTCAAAATTGATAATAAAAATATTTTAGCCAGGAATTGTGCGCTCTAAATCATATTCTCATTTTTCACTCTAAAACGATCTTGTTTAAGTGTCTACATACTTAGACCAGGTCCTAATTATGTGGTTCTTGGCCGAAAATATTCTGCTTACTTATTTCTTGCCTTATCTCTGCCAAGCAGCGAAACTTGGCAGAAAAATCCTTGAGAATGATAACTGCGATTCCAGAGTATTGTTTTATCATATAGACTTGAAAAATCCCAGACTTGAGAAACTTTTCCCAAAGGAGGTCTCAGCTATTTAAAGTCCCCCAGTCTCACAAACCAACTCTTGGGTCAGATGTTCCCTAGTGGCCAGCGCTTGGTTGCTCTCACAAATTGTTCCTTAGTCCACCCCCTTACGGAACCTTGGTTTGGGGGATGATGTCATCCATAATATTCCTGGGATAATGGGGAAGCTCCAATTTTACAGCTTTCTTCAGTGTTCTTCTATCTAGTGGTAAGTTAATAGACTGGAAAAGAGCGATTTTCTGATGTCACTCACAGAAGAGGTAAATGCAAGAACTCGGGTGTTTGCTTCTGCATCAGAGCTGTGTCTGCTTGCTACGCTCAGGAGGCTCTTGGTCTTCAGCCTCTAGCTCCAACACTTCCCCTTCCACCAAACTGAGTACAGAATGAACAGTCTCTCAAGTTTTCGGAGGAACAGGTTTGGAATTGGTGGCAGCTTCTCACAAGATTATTTCTGGGGTTTTTGTTTGTTTGTTTTGTTTTGTTCTGTGTTTTGCCTCTTTTGGGCCACACCCAGCGGTGCTCAGGAGTTACTCCTGGCTCTGCACTCAGGAATTACTCCTGGCCATGCTTGGTTGACCATATGGGATGCCTGAGTTTGAACCTTGGTCGGCCGTGTGCAAGGCAAATGCCCTCCCTGCTGGACTATCGCTCCGGCCCCTCACAAGATTATTTCTTCAAGAAGACCTCCCCAATTTCTCAACTAAGTCATTCACCTCTAGTCTTGAACTTCTCCATCCTTCCCCCAACACTTGTGTGGTCCGACTTTAAATTTAAAGAGCTTGGGCTAAGATGTCTAAGGCCCACTTCAGATTTGGTGGCCGGCTCTCATAGGGAGCAGTGGTAGAAAAGGGCTCGGCATGGGGCGGTGTAGATGACTCATTACACAACACCCTCGTGTTTAAAACCGTGTTGCACTGCTTATAAGTAAGTCTACAGAAAGAAAAGCTGGGTAAGAGCTCTCCCCAGTTGTTGGGGAGGCGAAGATAACCCAGTGACTTTCAGCATGGCCCCAGGCGACCACAGCATATTCTCAGAAGGAAAGAACCATGAAAAGTAGATCAGAAAAGAGCCTGGGTCCCTGACAGTTGCAGGGTCTAGCTTAGACAACCCATCTTAAAGTTGTGATGTGACTTTATCAAGGCCACAGTAATATCCCTTGGTATATAAAAGAGAAACTCCAGGGCTTTGCTTTTCCACTCACATCATAAACTTTGCTCACGGTTCCTCTCTCCTTCCCATCTCTGCCTCTGGCATCCTGGCTCCTCGCACTTTCTTCCTGATTCCTTAAAGCAAAGCTAAAGCAAAACAGGAAAGGCAGAAGCACCCTCAGAGGGTTGAGGGGTGCAGAGGGAGTGAGAGAGGAAGGGGGAAAATCAACAGGTAGAGAATTTGCAGCTGGGCAAAGCAGAGGAGAGCTTGGCTGGACACAAACCTGCTGGAACCTTCAAACCTCCAAGCCCAAAGACACGGTTCAGAGAGGGTAAATAAAGTGCATGCACTGTGGGAGTCCCAAGTTCAGGTACCAAAAAGTGTCACTGGGCTCAGCTGGGGAAATCCCACCTCCCACACATACAAAAAAGTTTGATGTTGTCTCTTTTACCTCTTTCCTATGTGTGTAGAAGTGGGGAGAGGAAGGACAGAGCAGTATTTGTTCCCTTTACATGCAAAGGGAAACTTAACTCCGATGGCTTCTGTATTGGTCTCCATGCTGTGAAAGTTCAAATAAAAATGGGCAGATGCCTCTCCACAGTCGGGGAGCAAACCATTGCCTCTTAGCCTTCCCGGCAACATTTTCAAAGACTCCTTTAAAAGGAAGCCCCTCCTGTGAGAAAGCAACTGGATTACAGGAGTAACTGGCTGGGAATCAGGGGATTTCCTTATCGGAGCACTCAGCAGAATGCATGATAAGTAAGGCTAGGAGCCAGGAGCAGGGGGTCCAAAGAGTAGCATAGGGCTACTAGCAGCAGAAGAAGAATTTGCTATGATTGTTCTTTGTGTTCAATAATACCAAATTTCAAAAGATTGTTGCAGTGCCATCCTTAGGAGTACTATGCTTCTCTGTTGTTATATAGCGGGGCGCTTCATCGAACTTCCTCTCTGGAGTGCAAATTTAATGATTGTATTAATGAATTCCAAAGAATTCTGGCTTACTGACACTCCACTTTATATCTTTCAATGCAACACTTTTTTTTACATAGTGTCTTGAAGTCTTCCATGTTTCCAATATAGAAAAGTAGATTTCCTACTAGTAAGAAAAGGTGGTTGGGGCTGGAGCAATAGCACAGTGGTTAGGGCATTTGCCTTCAGGCGGCAGACCCGGGTTTGATCCCGGCATCCCATATGGTTGCTGAGCACAGCCAGGGGTTATTCCTGAGTGCAGAGTCAGGAGTAACCCTGAGCATTTCCAAGTGTGACCCAAAAAAGAAAAAAGAAAGAAAAGAAAGAAAAGAAAGGAAGGAAGAAAGGAAGGAAGGAAGAAAGGAAGGAAGGAAGGAAGGAAGGAAGAAAGGAAGGAAGGAAGGAAGGAAGGAAGGAAGGAAGGAAGGAAGGAAGGAAGGAAGGAAGGAAGGAAGGAAGGAAGGAAGGAAGGAAGGAAGGAAGGAAAGAAAGAAAGAAAGAAAGAAAGAAAGAAAGAAAGAAAGAAAGAAAGAAAGAAAGAAAAGAAAGAAAGAAAGAAAGAAAGGGAAGAAAGAAAGGGAAGGAAGGAAGGAAGGAAGGAAGGAAGGAAGAAAAGAAGAAAGAAAGAAGGAAAGGAATAAAGAAATAAAGGAAGAAAGGAAGGAAGAAAGAAAGAAAGAAAGAAAGAAAGAAAGAAAGAAAGAAAGAAAGAAAGAAAGAAAGAAAGAAAGAAAGAAAGAAAGAAAGAAAGAAAGAAAGAAAGAAAGAAAGAAAGAAAGAAAGAAAGAAAGAAAGAAAGAAAGAAAGAAAGAAAGAAAGAAAGAAAGAAAGAAAGAAAGAAAGAAAGAAAGGAAGAAAGGAAGAAAGGAAGGAAGGAAGGAAGGAAGGAAGGAAGGAAGGAAGAAAGAAAGAAAGAAAGAGAGAGAGAGAGAGAAAGGAAGGAAGGAAGAAAAGAAGAAAGAAAGAAGGAAAGGAAGAAAGGAAGAAAGAAATAAAGGAAGAAAGGAAGGGGAAGGAAGGAAGGAAGGAAGGAAGGAAGAAAAGAAGAAGGAAAGAAGGAAAGGAAGAAAGGAAGAAAGAAATAAAGGAAGAAAGGAAGGGAAGGAAGAAAGAAAGAAAGAAAGAAAGAAAGAAAGAAAGAAAGAAAGAAAGAAAGAAAGAAAGAAAGAAAGAAAGAAAGAAAGAAAGAAAGAAAGAAAGGAAGGAAGGAAGGAAGGAAGGAAGGAAGGAAGGAAGGAAGGAAGGAAGGAAGGAAGGGAAGGAAGGAAGGAAGGAAGGAAGGAAGGAAAGGAAGAAAGAAAGAAAGGAAGGAAGGAAAGAAGGAAGGAAGAAAGAAAGAAAGGAAGGAAGGAAAGAAGGAAGGAAGGGAAGAAAGAAAGAAAGAAAGAAAGAAAGAAAGAAAGAAAGAAAGAAAGAAAGAAAGAAAGAAAGAAAGAAAGAAAGAAAGGAAGGAAGGGAAGGAAGGGAAGGAAGGAAGGAAGGAAGGAAGGAAGGAAGGAAGGAAGGAAGGAAGGAAGGAGGAAAGAAGGAAAGGAAGAAAGGAAGAAAGAAATGAAGGAAGAAAGGAAGGAAGAAAGAAAGAAGCAAAAGAAAGAAAGAAAGAAACAAAGAAAGAAAGGAAGGAAGGAAGGAAGGAAGGAAGAAGGAAAGAAAGAAGGAAAGAAGGAAAGAAAGAAAGAAAGAAAGAAAGAAAGAAAGAAAGAAAGAAAGAAAGAAAGAAAGAAAGAAAGAAAGAAAGAAAGAAAGAAAGAAAGAAAGAAAGAAAGAAAGAAAGAAAGAAAGAAAGGAAGGAAGGAAGGAAGGAAGGAAGGAAGGAAGGAAGGAAGGAAGGAAGGAAGGAAGGGAAGGAAGGAAGGAAGGAAGGAAGGAAGGAAGGAAGGAAGGAAGAAAGAAAGAAAGAAAGGTGGTTTCCTATTCAGAAGAAAATATGTAATCGATGAGGACCTTGGTTTAAGACCTGGCACACACACACACACACACACACACACACACACACACACACACACACAGATCAATAACATCCTAATCGTATGTCATGAAAAAATTCTCTTTATCTTTGCTCAGAAGAATCTCCCAGCACTATCTCTAAGCTCCTGCTTCAGGATGTAGAATGACCTGTGGTTTCTGGTTGTAAAGTTGCTCAGCAAATAGCCAAGAGAAGAAAAGAGTGCCCACTAGGACTGGATTTAGTTGCATGCCACAGAAATGTCATCGAACATCACAGTTTCTGTCCTGCAGGGTCAGAAGGACTCAAGAGCTGCCATGAGTTCTGCCGGCCACTCATCTCAGAAACGCATGACCCATGCACGTTAGGTAGAAGGAAGTCAGATGTAACAGAGGGTCAAAGAGCACAAGCCAGCTGCCTTGGAAGAGACTTCCCATAAGTCACACACTTCCACCTCGTTGATGGTGCTGATAAGTTCAAGGTGGAAAGACACTAAGCAGATGTTGGTCTAAGCAACCCGTAGTTTGTGCCACAAAAGGTGACATGACCTTTGAAGCCACTAACTCATAGGAAGGGGCAGGAGGATGAACTTCCTGTCACACAGAAGGGCAAACTCTGAATCACATTCCAGTTTTCCCAATCAAATTTGCAAACGGAGTCAATATGACCTCATTGATGGCTCAGTTCTCAGTGCTTACGTAAAATGATGTCTTCATACCTTTAAAATGGGAGAGCACATTTTGGGAGGTCAGGGAGATCTTTCCCATGTTTTCTCTTTACTTTCCCACCACTGATTTATTTTACATTTTAGAGTCAATTTTAAACCAAAAATTTTTAAATTTCACTTTTTCTTAAGCAATAATGTATTCAATGGACTAATTAACTATTAATCAAAAAATCTTGGTCCAGAACACTTTATAGTGGTCTGGTCTGCTCACACATGGTTAGGTTCTGTTTAGTTAGTATCTTTAATAAGGAAACGGGCATTTGCAAACTTACCTCCCATAACAAAAGCAACAACTCTGACAACGCTCTGTTCTATCCACAGAACTTTCCCATAAAACCACTATTGCACTTATAACTACAATCAAAGATGTTTTTCAACTCTAATATAGTTAAATATTATTTGATACATCCAGGAAGACATTGTCCGTAGATCTGACTACTGTAGAGTAATTAAACACCAGGGAAGAGATTACTGACTCGTCTTAGTTAACTTTCCTTTATCATTTAATTGTATATTGATTTTATGCAAGGGAATAAAGTATTCAGGTGAAACTGTCCATTCCCCATTTTCCCTTGCATTAGGTGTGGCTTGTGACTTATTTCTTGTCAAAATGATCTAAGCGCATATTATTAGATGACACTCTAAAAAAATGGTGTACTAAAATGGGGACACACAGATAGAGTATATGAATTATTTGACCTTTTACTCTCCTGTTCCTGGAACTATGTGTTTAATTGCAGGAGCCTCAGCAGCCATTATAAACTCTAAAAACATTACTGTCTTCCCGTTTCATCATCGATTTGCTTGAGTGGGCCCCAGTAACATCTCCATATGTCCTGTCTCATGCTAGTAGAGCCCAAGAGCATTTGCTTGCTCCAGGAACATAAAGAGCCTCAATCCATTCCGGAATGAACTCTATAATTGTTACTGGTATTTGGCATATCAAATACATCACGGGTAGCTTGCCAGGCTCTGCAGTGCAAGTAGCATACTCTTATAGTCATCTCTAAGTCCAGCATTTTTTGATGAACCGCGCGCCGCTTGCAGCTACGCAAGCCGGGCTGTGATAGGCTGGTCTGCTGGGTGGAGTTCTGATGAGAGAGAAGTCCAGATGTGGAAAATGGAGGCCCTTATGGAGTGGGGGTCGCCTGGCTTGTTGCAAGGCTCTGCTGGGGTGGCGGGCCAGGGGCTAGAACCCGCCATCCCTCCTGGGCATCTCGTGAGCAGCTGGGCACAGGGAGAGCAAGTAGCAGCTCTGCCCCATGTCTGTGAGTCTCTGGCCCGACATACCTGAGCCGGATTTAAAAAAAGACTGCTGCAGGATGGAACTTGATGAGCTGGGCTGTGATAGGCTGGTCTGCTGGGTGGAGTTCTGACTAGAGAGAAGTCCGGATGTGGAAATGGAGGCCCTCATGGAGTGGGGGTCATCTGGCTTGTTGCAAGGCTCTGCTGGGGTGGCGGGCCAGGACTAGAACCTGCCATCCCTCCTGGGCATCTCGTGAGCAGCTGGGCACAGGGAGAGCAAGTAGCAGCTCTGCCCCATGTCTGTGAGTCTCTAAAAACATAAAATAAGTATTTTTTTCTTAAAGTTCCTCTGCAAGGAAAATGAATCAGGAAAATATAAGAATAATTATTGTTGAGTCATAGAAACCCATATCTAATCTTCCCATTTATTTCTGTAGTCTTCATTTTGGTTAGAAAGAGAAACTTCTGTTTAAGAAAATAGGAATTAAATGTTTACAAATATTACATTTTATGCAACTGGAACAATTGCAAACCATCTGAATTATTTGCATGATGTGGTTCTGTCTCCCTACACTTAAATTCCATGAGGTCAGGAGTATTATTTCTTGTCTATACCCAGAACCTAGCATACATCAGCAGGCTCCAATATTACTTATTACAAGTTACTGAGTAAATGTAATTAGAAGAAATTATATGCAAAATGAAAGCAAATGCGTGATGGTGCAGGAGTATCAGTTCTGAAAGTTTTCGCTTTTAGCCTCTGAGATTCTAATTAGTCAAACTTTGAATCCACGAATAATTTTCTAGACTACCAGCCACCATTTTAGAACACTTATTGAATGCTTTGCATAACCGATTCTTCTCTTTTTTTCATCTTGTGAAACATACTTATACTCAGTTGGGGTGTGATCTACAGAACAATGATTGAAAGGAGGCAAAGCTTGATAGAAATGTTGACAGGATTGAAATTTTATTTGTGGAAATTCATCGAAAGCATAAAAAATATACTGACAAGTTAGTTTTGTGGTGCTTTCAGGACTTCTCTTAGTGATGGGAATTACAAGGCACCAAAACTTTCAATAGCGATAACACAACAACCCAATGGGAATGTTCACTCTAGTAATTATCAGTTTTGTACACCAGACGTCATCCTGTGCCAGCTCTATTAAGGAAAAGTTGTTTGTCTTGACATATTGCTAAAGACAAAAGGTACCATAATGGCAATAAAGACTAACCAGGACAATAAAGACTATGTCTGAAAGACTGTTTTCCATTTTAGAAAAAAGTATCTGGAAAGGATCTTAAGACAGAAATTTCGGTGGTGCCTTATCTCAGAATATGGGGAACTGCAGCTGCTAGTTAATCGGCTCTATTCTACAGCTTTCAGCAAAGGATCTAGATGGAGAGACGCATGCCTCTCTCACATTCTTCCTTTTGATCAATGTCAATAAATTGAAATTTTTCCACGATCAAGATTTTTCCAGTTTATTTGTTTTCTTTAGCTCATGTGTTTCATCGCATTCTCCATATTAAAATATCATCATGGTTCTGCGACCGTGGGAATGTCTTTGCTTGAAACAGATGTTAATGACAATTGGATTAAAAGGAAATGTCATAAAAAAATAAAAATGACTGTGGGAACGAGTGTTAATACTCCAGGATTAGAAAAATATAACGTCATATTCACACACTTGGAGGATTAATGTCAAAATTCTTCCCCTGTCTACTTGACTATGTGACATTGACTTGTAAGTCAATTGCAAAGGTTTCCACATTTAAAAAAACATTTTCCTAAATGATGGGTTGGTTTGAAATTTTCTGCAGAGGGATCACTTGTCTCACTTGTCGTCCCATTGTTCATCGATTTGCTCGAGTGGGCACCAGTAACGCCTCCATTCATTGGGAATGAAGTCCATTATTGTTCCTGCTTTGGGCATATCAAATGCACCATGGGTAACTTGCCAGGCTCTGCCGTTGCTCTGAGTTCATCCCAGGGGGCCCAGTCTTTTTCCATGTCAGATCATCAACCATCCAGGGCCCACAGGGCAGTGTCCTGAGTGTAGACAAGCCTGTCTTCTGTCTGGGGAGGTATAGTAAAAAGGTTTTCAAGTTAATCCAGCCTATTCCCTTCTGCTCCCTGTAGCTACCTTCCTGGCACTTTATATACTAGCTAAGGACTGGGGTACAGGGGAAGGAAGGGAAGAATCCAGATGAGATTGGATGCATTCAGGTCGTATGGCCTTGACAGGAAGGAAAGAACCCAGATTCCAAGTCATCTTCTCATGGCTCAAATTATCCTACATCGGAGACCTCTCTATCCAACAATGGTGACCCCTTTCATCCTTAATTCATTTCTCTCTCTCAGCTCAATGGATTGGAGTCTCCACTGAGCATTTCCAGTGAGGTGCAGGTATCAAATGATTTTTGCTTGTATTCTCACACGCTCACTAGCCTCTCTCCAAATGGAAGAGTGAAGGTACAATTTCAGAGAATCTCATCGGCTGCCCTTTCACGCCTTAGACGAAAGAGTAGGGCAAGGCACTCACTATCACCTCAGAATCTTTGGGTTCTTGTTTCAACAACAAATAAAGCATTGGGAAAACTTGAAATTGATGTTGAAATTTTGTTCTGGAATTGCTTTCTTCTAGTGTATTCTTAGCTTCAGCAATCATGACGATTTCTGTCAACTTTTGTTTGGTTGTTGGGAGAGTGAGATTTTGAGCTGTTCCTTCACTAAGGGATTCTTTTCTGGTTTCATCTGGTGGTGCACGCAGTGTGCTCAGAGGTTATTTGTGACTGCACTCAGGAATCATTCCTGGCGATGCTCTGGCAACCATATGGGATGCTGGATAGATACTGTCTGCTGCCTGCATGGCAAACACCTGCTGTGCCGCACTCTGGCATTCCTCCGACTTATCCTCTCCGTAAGTACAGAAGCTCAGTGGAGAATTCTGACTTGCAGCGGGTACAGGAGCCGTGAGCCAGTGCTCTGTTTGGCCAGTGTTCTTCAGCAAGGCAAAATGAGGCATCTCGGTCTCTCTTTTGCTTATTATTGAACAGAAAAAGGCCAAGGAATATAAGCTTGAAGGTTTGCATATTTAGAAATCTCCTAGCAAGCAACATGTTTTGGTACATGGTACCAACATATATCTACTTTTATATAAATAAAGGAATATAAAATGAGCAATTATCAGTTGTGTTTAGGGCAGTGAAAGAGCTATCTGCTAATTAGCCATTTCCTTTGACTAAAGTCTCTGGATAATTGCCCAACATACCCCTTTAACTTAGTTTGACCCATATGCTTCAAGAAATTAGAGTCAATTTACAATTTTAAAGTCTGATTTTATGTTTAAAGTTCATATGCATATAAACTTTAGAACTAAAAAAATCTTTACACAGTATTTTTGCTTCTCTAGAAGATTAAAATTTAACCTTATATAATGACATATAAAAAGCCCATCCTATAAAACTATTAAATTAACACATTGTCAACTTAACAAGACCCTTATTTAATTTCTAAAATAATTTAAAAAGAATCTTCTGTCATGTAATTTTTTTCTTTTGCATTCAGTAAAAATATAGAATTGATAAGCAAAAAAAAAATGTTTGTGCTGCTTTTTGAAGATCCATTAAAATAATAATAAATAAAATAATAAATAAAATTCAGCCCTAATTTTTAGAGACAAACTAATAACTTTAAAAGCAGTACTAACTTTGAGCAAACTCTCATCCAAAGAGCTTCTGAAAAAATAACTCTACATTTTAAAAAATTTCTATATTTAACAAGGAGCTTGATGATTTACATTTTCTAATAGTCATTTACAAAATAACCACATCAAAATGGCCAAAAGTAAATAAAAAATGAGATGTCGGTCATTACTGTTAAGGAAATTGCAAAGCACAATGAAATCTTTACCTCACACGGGCTAAAGCGATAAGAAACAGCAAGTGTTAGCAAAGGTGTGGAGAAAAATGAGCACTCACCTCACTGAGTGCTGGTGAGAATATCAATTCATGTAGCCCCTGTTGGGAATTTATTAAAAAAAATACAAAAACAGAACTACCATAGGATCCAGCAATAGCATTTCTAGGTATCTAAAGAATACTGAAACACTAATTTGAAAACATAATATGCAGCTCCTTATGCACTACAGTATTTCTGTAAGATTTAAGAGCTGGAAGCAACTAGACACCCAATGACTGATAATTAGATAAATATATGATATTTATAGAGATATACAAGTGTTTATATATATATACGATAAAGTAGTATTCTGATATTTAAAAATATATATTGGCAACATACATGGAATTACTTGCTGAAATACATAAAGTCAGACAGGCAGCTACCATATGGGCTCATTTATATATGGAATATAAAATAAATTAAGCTAATTGACAGACGAAACTAAAACCTTTTGACTTTTTCCACAGAATAGAAGTGACCAGAGGGGAAGTGGAAGGAAGGGGGAAGGGAAGGAGGGGCTTCCCAGGACAGTGGATGATTTGATCTTGAAGGAGGGTGGAGTGACCAACCCACATGAATTTTCTTTTACAGTTACAAAAGTGTTCATGTTTGGTTTCAGTCATACAGTGTTCCAGCACCCATCCCTCAACCAGTGCCCATTTCCCTCCACCAATGTCCCATGATTTCCCCCCCCCCCCCAGCCTGCATCCATGGCAAGCAATTTTCACTTCTCTCTCTCTCTCTCTCTCTCTCTCTCTCTCTCTCACACACACACACACACACATACTTTGGCTTGAAATATGTACAGTTAGAGGTTATCATGTATATCCTTTTGCCTACTTTCAATTCTCAATTCTACACTGGTATTGTAATTTACAATAATTATTAGTACACTGTTCCTTTCTCTGTATTGCCTAACCTCTGACTCCTATACATTTGTAGTAACGCTTCTACCAAATGTCAAGATCTCCTGATCCATGATTTTTTCTGGCCTTGGATATTGGCATCATGCTATTTTTTTTTATGTTCTGCAAATAAAAGCAGTCATTCTATATCTGTCCTTTTATCTCTGGCTAATTTCACTCAGCATGATCCTCTCCATGTCCATCCATTTATAGACAATTTCATAACTTCGTTTTTCCTAACAGCTGCATAGTATTCCATTGTGTAGATGTACCAAAGTTTCTTATCCAGTCATCGGTTCTTGAGCACTCTGATTGTTTCCAGATTCTGGCTATTGTGAATAGTGCTGCTATGAATATAAAAGTGCAGATGGTGTTTCTGCTGTGTGTTTTTGGCCTCCCAGGGTATATTCCCTGGAGTGGTATGGGTGGGTCAAACAGGAGCTCAATTTCTAGTCTTTGGAGGAATGTCCATATTGTTTTCCCAAAAGGCTGTACTAGTCGACATTCCCACCAACAATGGATGAGAGTCCCTTTCTCCCCACATCCACGCCAGCACTTGTTGTCCTTGCTCTTTTGGATATGTGCCAGTCCCTGTGGTGTGAGGTGATATCTCATTGTTGTCTTAATTTGCATCTCTCTGATGATTAGTGATGATGAACATTTTTTCATATGCCTTTTGGCCATTCAAATTTCTTTCTTGTCGAAGTTCCTGTTCATTTCCTTCTCCCCATTTTTTGATGGGGTGGGCTGTTCTCTTCTTTTTAAATTCTACCAGTGCCTGGTATATCCTGGATATTAACCCCTTCTCAGATGGGTATTGGTGAATATTCTTTCCCATTCTGTTGACTCTCTTTGTACCTTGGTCACTGTTTCTTTTGAGGTGAAGAAGCTTTTTAGTTTTACCTAGCCCCATATGTTTATCTTGCTCCAGTTGCTTTGTTAGTGGTGTTTCATCTTTGAAGATGCCTTTAGCTTCAATGTCGCCAAGGGTTTTTCCTATATTTTCTTTGATGTACTTAATGGATTCAGGTCTGATGTTGAGATCTTTAATCCATTTTGATCAGATTTTTGTGCACGGTGATAGACTGAGATCCAAATTCATTTTTTTTAAATTTTCCCACCACCACTTGTTGAAGAGGCTTTCCTTGCTCCATTTCATACTTTTTGCTCCTTTATCAAAGATTAAATGATCATGTATTTGAGAATGGGTGTCAGGATACTCAACTCTATTCCATAGGTCCACAGGTCTGTTTTTTTTTATTCCAATACCATGCTGTTTTAATTACTACTGCTTTGTAGTACAGTTTGAAGTTGGGAAAGGTGATGCCTCCCATCTTCTTTTTTCCCAAGGATTGCTTTAGCTATCTGAAAACCCACACTTACTGAGGTATGAGACGTAGACTTACATTATCATTAATTTAGAAAGACATATTAATTAAGGAAACCTCTTACCATAAAAGAAAACACAGCATTTACATTGGAAATCTGCTTAGCTGGCTATCTAAAGCTTCAGATATTAATGACTTTAACCTTATTTCTCATTTCTCTCTTCGTATTCCTGAAGCAACCAGATGCCATTGGGCTACATTGGCATGTGATCGGTCAAATGAAAATGTTACTGGTGCCTGCTCGAGCAAAAGATGAATTACGGGATTCAAATTATCAAGTGATCAACCTTGTTTCTTGCATAGGGGATACAAGTACTGACAAGCTTTAAAAATACTCTTTGGAGTGGAGTCACCCTTGAGAGATATGGACCAGTGCTTGTCCAATGGACGGTGTTTGTTGTTTCCACAAGTATTATTAAACACCTTCTGAACAGCGGAACTTAGGTTGATTCTCTCCAAACCTCTGCACTTCCATCTCTCCTCTTGAATGTCCTCTTCTCTTTGGGCAACAGTCCATTCACTCGAGAAACTTATCAGAACTTACCTTTTGGCTATTCAACCCACATGACAGAACCCGCAAAACTGAAAACATCATCAAACAAACAATGAAAAGTTTATTCAGCCCAATTGAGTGGGATGTTGCAGTTCACTTACTACAGTCCAAATGAAAAGACCATTGCTTTTATAATGTAGACCCCTGATGGCGTATGAAGAGGGGCTTGACCCTACATTACAAGCAGCATGTGAAGGGGAAGGGCAGAAAAGAGAGATCACAAATAACATAACTTACATAAAGTCACAGTGGCAAAAGGTCTGGACACTTTGGCCAAGGGAAATTACAGAGACTTTGTAACAGAACCATGCATATCAAGACCTAAACTTCTATCCTATACTTCAGTTGATCACTTGATCACTTGATCAATTGAATCCCGTTATTCATTGATTTGCTTGAGCGGGCGCCAGAAACATTTCCATTGGACCCTATCACGTGCCAATGTAGTCCAATGGAATCTGGTTGATTCAGGAATATGAAGAGCCTCAAACTATTCCTTCAGGGTCTTGACAAGGAAGTCTGACCATCTTGTAGGTGGGCGGCCACGTGATCTTTTGACATCCCATGGGATCCAGTCGGTAATGGCTCTAGTCAAGCGGTTGTCTCCAAATCGCAATACATGTCCAGCCCATCTCATTTTTGATGCCTTGGCAAACGAGACAGCATCCCTGATTCTGGAATAGCGATGGAGGTCAGAACTCCAATTCCTTCTCTCACTTGAGTGAGGTGTGATATTCCAAGCATAGCTCTTTCGAGTCCCTCTCTGGGAGACCCAAATAGCATTCTCATCCTGCTTTCGTAGGGCCCAGATCTCTGAGACATATGTTAATGTATGGAGAACGGTGGAGTCAAAGAGATGTGCCCGGAGCCGGAGGTTCTTTGTCCTTTTAGCTATTTCTTCGATGCCTTTGAAGGCATTCCATGCCACTCTCTTCCTCCTGTGCAGCTCAGGTTTTAGGTCGTTTGTCATGTTGATTTCTCGACCTAGGTACACATAACTGCTGCATTCAGAAATTTTTTGTTCCATTGAGAGTGAATGGGGCCTCTGGAACTACCTCATTTTTCATGAACATAGATTCAGCTGTGGACCTATCTTTCCACATTCTCGGTCAAAGTCAGCCAGCATTTGTGCCGCTTGGCTAATGTTTGGTGTTATTAGAACGATGTCATCAGCAAAGCGGGAGGTGGTGTAGTTGCCAACCATCTATTTTCACTCCCATTCCTTTCCATTCTAATTGTCGCATGATGTTCTCGAGGGTGGCGCTGAAGAGTTTTGGTGAAATGGTATCACCCTGTCGAACCCCTCTTTTCACATCCATGATCACTTCTTTGTAGAATGGTGAGATCCTGGTGGTGA
This sequence comes from Cryptotis parvus, assembly GCA_021461705.1. Classification (NCBI taxonomy): domain Eukaryota; kingdom Metazoa; phylum Chordata; class Mammalia; order Eulipotyphla; family Soricidae; genus Cryptotis; species Cryptotis parvus. The sequence continues at coordinate 27,803 of JAJIBD010008190.1, forward strand.
ATCCGTAATAGAGCTCACGAAGGATCTTGATGTATTGGGTTTGAACACCCTGTTTGGCTAGGGCTTCGATGACTGCTTCAGTCTCCACAGAATCAAAGGCTTTCTATAAATCAATGAACGTGAGACAGAGCGGCATCTTGTACTCCCTACAAACCTCAATGAGCTTGGTTACTGTGTGGATATGGTCGATTGTGCTGAATCCTTTCAGGAAGCCAGCTTGCTCACATGGTTGTCCTTCATCTAGTGTTCTGCCAATCCTGTTCAGGATGACTCATGTAAACAGCTTGTAGATGACAGACAACAGGCAGGTGGGGTGATAGTTGCCGATGTCGTGAATGTCTCCCCTCTTGAACAGTAGAACTGTCCTGCTGGTTTTCCATTGGGAGGGCACCTTGCATTCAGACAGGTAGCGTGTGAAGAGCCGAGCTAGTGTATTGATGAGTACCGATGGCAGATTCTTCAGATGTTTGGGTCTGACTTTGTCTGGGCATGGTGCTGTTCCCTTCTTTACTGACGAGATAGCATGTCGGATTTCAGAAGGGAGAACGTTGGGAATGACATATCCATCCTGTGGAATTTGGTATGTGGGCAGGTGGCTGTGGCTATCAAAGAGATTTGAGTAGAAGTCCTGGATAATCTTCTCCATTGCCTTTCTGGAAGATATGATAGATCCATCAGGCGTCGGAGGGCAGTCACCTTGGTCTTATATTTGGCGGAAGGACAGGCGGGCGGGTGCGAATGCTTTTCCCGGCTTCTACTGCATTTTCCAGTATTTCTGCTCTTCTGTCTTTGAGGTCTTCTTTTATCGCTTCTCTGCACTGTTTAGCAAGCTTGGATGTTAGCATTTGGTCTCCTGAGGCTCGTGCCTTGCCACATTGGCGAATGAGCTCAAGAATTTCTGAAGACAGGCGTCCTTTTGTTGTTTTCTCTCTCTCGGCATTCTTCGCACAATCATGGAGGTGCTGAACCAGTCGGTTGTATTCTTCATCGATGTCGCCAATGGTGGTATCTTCCCATGTTGCTTCAATGATGCCAAAGAGTTCCCAGTTGGTGGTAGTTCTGGGAGTTCTCTTCTTAAACCTTGCAGCCTTTTCTCCCAGTTGTGTGAAGTAGAATTTTGCATGAAGGAGATGGTGGTCCGATCCTGTTAATTAAACTTCAGTTAATCTTTTAAAAAATTTTAAATGATTTTTTTTTCAGGAACATCTTTTAAAAATATCTCACTTTTGATAGAGATGCTTCCATGGAAACTATCTTCAGTTTTTTGGTTTTTTTCCTTTTTGGGTCACACCCAGAGATGCTCAGGGGTTACTCCTGTCTCTGCACTCAGGAATCACTCCTGGCGGTGCTTGGGGGACCATATGGGATGCCGGGGATCGAACCCGGTCGGCTGCATGCAAGGCAAACTCCCTACCTGCTGGATTATCGCTCCGGCTCCCTATCTTCAGTTTTTATGCAATAAGTGATGCTAAAGTTCAAAAAAATCTCTGCAAATCTCATGCTCTTCATGAATGTCCTTGATAATTAGGTGATAGCCATTAGCGCCTCCCACCCCTCCAGCCCAGTTGGCTGCAGTGACATGATTCGCAATCTTTCTTATAGCTATTTTATTCTTGCAATGCTGCTACTTTGCTCCCAGGGGAGCAGTAACCCTCCACCCCTGTCCCAGGTCCTTACCTTCCCCTCTCCTCTCCCTTGCCTGATTCCCTGCCATGTTGGGCTTGTTTCCATAGGAGATTGTGTTTCCATCAGGGACTGTCTTCCCTTGCTTTGTTTCTTTATACTCCATGGATTGACACTGCCACTAAGTTGTTTTAATCTTCTCTGTCCTTGTAAGGACTGTTTATAAATGCACACACGTATGTACACTTTTTAAAGCAATATTTGTGCTCTATAGTATTTTATCACTTTATTAAGATTTGATCCTAAGCTATATTTTTACTAAATACTTTCTTCACAGTGCAAAGCAATTTATGCACTGAGAAAAGAAAGACTACTAGGACTTAGCGAAAGAAAAGTCATCTTTGAGGCTAATTGACTAGTATTTAAGTCTGCTTTCCTCTGTCTTATTCAATACCATTATCCTTCTTTTCAGTAGATTCTACAAACGTAATATTTTAGCTAAAGATAGTCCACCCCCCACACACTTATGTTGACTGTACTTGGGACTTTTTTAATTTAACTATGGAACAAAATAAATAAGCATTTAGTAAAAAAAAAACACACTTCAAATTAAGACGGTTGATCATTTTTCTGGGATAGTGACAAAAGGTATAATGTAAAAAAAATTATTTTAAAAGTTATAATGTGGCATGTGCTCTTGAATGTGCTCTCTCTCTTCTCTCTGTCTCTGTCTCTGTCTCTGTCTCTGTCTCTCTCTCTCCCCCCAAGCCATGTCCCTCATGGATGACAAGGGAAAACAACCAATACATGACAAATTGCTTTTGATTTTTAGTACCATTTTCAATTACTTGCACGAGAAAATCCATTTGTACTATAAAATAGGCAGTTATAAGTGTTCTCATGACAATTAAGTTAAACTATGATGTTTCGGAGTTAGTGATGTTTCAGAAGCTAGGTGTACTAAGGCATTTCCAGCTAAGACATAGCCCATCATACCTTAAGGAAGAGCTCTAGATGTTACAGAATCCTCTAGAAGATTTCTGTTGGTATATGGTAGATATAAGTGTTTGGGCAGAAAGTGTATCAAGAAGAAAGCACTGGCTGATGCACACACAGATTTTTCTTAACTTTCCAGACTTCATCCCCAAATTGATTGAGAAAAGCATTTAACATTAATTAACATACCTGTAGACCTCTGTTATTTCAGGTGGATTTAAGCTGGGTGAAATTCAAGCCTGCTCTGAAATATGGAAAAAATTTAAACACGCTTTATTTATGATGAAATATTTAGAATCTGAGCACAACCTTTTATTTTGTCATATTTGGTCACAGTTCACAAGGCCTTACTGTAAACCACAAACCCATCTCCTAGCCGATAAATAAATGAACGAGAAACGGTACATCTTGGACAAATGAACTCATCTCTGATTTCTTCCTCCCTAGGATGTAAGACCAGTAGCAGCAAACATTAGCATCATGCCTGAACTGTAACAGCATTCATCACAACCAAACGTGCTGCATACCCAGTAACAAATGTCCGCACGTTTGAGTAAGGAAATGGGAAGATAAATAATGCTGACAAAATTAGCTTCCTTAGAGAGCTGTATCACAGGCCAAAATGATGCGCAGTCCAGCATTTGTAGAAAGAGGGGACATAAAATAACACTCAATAAATTGTTTACTAGGCTTTGTCAGAGTCTGACATCTATAGCTTGAAAGCAAACTGCCAAAATTATATGTGACAAAACAAGTCCTCATACGTAAAAATAATCCAATTTCCTGTGTATGTGATAGAAGGGCTGTGGGAGTCTACGGGCTCGGATACATGATGAAAATTGCAGTATTTGTCAACGGTACATAATGCCTCCCGAGCCTTCTAATCACAGCCACACTTCAGATTTTTTTAAGGTAGCTGAGATAAAGCTTTCAGTATCATAGAGGTAAGGGAGTTACATAACAATATAATTTGCTTCCTGGAGTGAGTAAGAAGCTTCTATTTTGCAGTTTAGTCACATTGAATGTTTCCTTGGACTGGCTCGTTCTTTCGTTGAAATTGCTCATTCAGGGGCCGGAGTGATAGCACAGAGGGTAGGGTGCTTGTCTTGCACTCGGTAGAACCCTGGCACCCCATAGGCTCCCCAAGCACAGCCAGGAGTGATTCTTAAATATAGAGTCAGGAGCAACCCCTGAGCATCACTGGGTGTGGCAAAAAAAAAGAAAAAGAAAAGAAAAGAAATTGCTAATTCATTTTATCCCTATGTCTGATAGTGGCCACAAAGTCTTATCACTGGGCTGAAAATAATGAAATAATTAAGCATATCGACTTTCTCTAGGTTTGGTTTTTGCTTTGGGTTGTGAACAACCAGTTTTAAGCCCTACGCCTATTCTTTTTGTTCAATGGAAAAGCTCACAACGAGAAAGAACAGAAGACATGTTGGACTTTTCAGCTCGCTCAGTTCCTAGAATGGGGTCCCCAAACATGGTGTGGTAGGAACCCCACCACCCTATTTTCCCTCGTGTACCACTAGACTTCACGTTGACACAGGCCGTAAACCCAGCACTGCCCAGAATCACCCGAAACAGGCCAGAAAGGTGAGAGGCATCTTCTGTTCCTTCTTGCCCCCACAGATAATGACCCAAAGGAACCCGGGGTTCATTTCCACAGCCTTCAACCTGCCCCTCAGCCTCCAGAGAATTGGGTTGGCTCCACTGTAAGCAAAAAAGCTGTTCATGTGGGAAGTGTTCGTCCCGTGGGATCTTATAATGGTTCAAATTTAAACAATAAATCTGGGGGGAAGAAGAATGTGGGAAAGTAGAGTGAGCTTTCGCGTGTTTGTATAATTTCTACTTTTTGGCCACAGGGAGTCATATGCCATCAATGGCTTCACGTCTTTCAGTGGCTGGTCCCAAGCCAAGTGGAAAAACTAGCTGCCCCTCCCCTACCCTCCCACTGAGGACAGTCCCAGCCCCGTGGCCCTTGGAGCGGCCTGTGTGGTGAGAACCACAGCTCAGGATGTTTCCCTGGTGCTGGCTGAGGAGAGTGGACGTGCAGACCTGAGCGCTGGGGCCCGGTCATTAACACTCCCCAGCTGGCTCCAGATATGGGATCCCAAAATAAAAGTGCCGTGAAACATCTCCAGGCCTGAGAAGCCGCCACTCACACCAGGCCTGAGACGGGAAAGAACTTTCCATGACACGGGCCTTCTCGCTTACGTGCCGGGAGAAGAACACTTTCCCTGCTGGAGGGAACGAGGGTTGCCTGTCACGGACCCCCAAGTCCCAAGAGCGGGAGCAGGCCTGGGAGCCCAGAGCCCAAGAGACCAGAAGACGGGCAGGCACTGGATTGCTCTCTGGCCCTGAGGCCTTGCCAGCGAGGTTCTGGGACAGGAAGAACAATTCACTTCAGAACCCCTGAACTAGGTTGCAGTGGGAAATCAGAGCAGATACGTGATTTTTTTTTCACATTGTTTATGGGGTCATAAACAAATGTGAGCACATTGTCAAGAGGGGTCAGAGTTAGCCAATGGGCTCTGTCCTTGTCAGGGTGATTTGATGGTGGGGTGAACAGCCTCCACGTGCCCAATGGAATAGAGGGGCCTAACCTCAGGGTCCTATTAGCCTAGTTTTAAAAATCTAGATCAAAATTCTTTAGTGGTGAAAGAAACCAAAGCCTATAGGTGAGGTGGATCAATCATGTCAATCACAGGATTTTTTGATTCTCATACATCTGGTCTTGGTAAAATACATATTTAAGTGTGTTTCCCTTTCAACAGTAAGAAAGTCATAGAAAGTCATTGTCATAGAAAAACCAAGCGCCCAGGCATCAAACTCTGTGTTCCTCAGCCATGCTATGGCGAATTAATGGCTGAAGTTGGTCAAGTCATTTCATCGCTCCTGAGCCGCAATCCTCCATCAACAGATTTACTGAGGAAATAACAATGCTGTGAGCTGAGAGGTCTGGGGTCCTCTGCGTGTTGGCAGCCCAATTTAATGCCAAGTGCTTGTCCAATTTCTAGGCATCTATATACAAACCTTCTTCAAATGCTTACTCAAATCCTGCTTATTACACTTTGGGCTCTGCAAGACAGTTTTAATTAGATCTGCTGTGCAATATTTGAGAACTTCATTGGTATGATTCCATCACTGATTCAATCATATTTGGGAGGAAAAGATCCTATTATAAAAGCATCATCCATCGAAATATGCCAGTTTCAAACAAAAAGTGGTACTTAGGAGGCTCCAGATTCTGAAAAGATTGTGGTATACTATCCTCACTCATTAATTCATTTCTTCTTCATTTACCAAATTCTGACTGATTACTGCTACCTGGCAAGTCCTGTTCTAGGCCCTGAGATAAATAGTAAAAAATAAAAAGAATAACATCTGCTCATTCTAGTGTAGTGTCAGAAATTTATACTATCTACCAAGGAGTATATAGGCTATGGGGGAAATATCAAAAGGAGGGTAAAATGATGAGTTCTAGGGATGAAGATCAAGTTTATAAGCATATGTATATATTTTCAATATATATTCAATATACTTCCCTGTGTCAAGGTTAGGGAAAAAAGCAAGAAGATGAGTGTGTGAGGCCTGCATTACCAAGAAATCCTCCAGGCTTAGGGGAACAGTCAGTGAAAAGTTCCTGAGGCCGCAAATCCCCAGCTGTGTCTGAAGAGCCCAAGGAAGTCACCAGGCTGGAGGTCAGGAGGTCACCAGGCTGAAGGTCATCAAGGATGAGTTCAGAGGTCCTGAGGCCAGACCTTATCTGACTTTCTAGTTCTTTATAAGAATTCTTTTATTCTCCGTGAAACAGAAGATTAAGGTGGTGGGAAGTGGACAGTGGTAATGGCATTGATTTTGGAACATTGTCCACCTGAAACTCAATCAAGGACAACTTTGTAACTTTGTAATTCACAGTGATTCAACAATTTTTTTAATTAAAAAAAATAGTATGCTATGGTTGAACTTTGAGCAAATGCAACTCTGAATATTCTGAATATTCACAGTGAATATTTCTAGACCTCAGGCAATGGTGGTCCATTCCTCTCTATTATGTATAACCTCCTCAGCTATTAAATAATAGAAATGAGATTTTAAAGTTAGTTAGAAATTAACTTTGAAATTAATTTTGGTCCCTCAAGACTGCATTCTTACAGCGCCATCTAGTGGATAATAAAACTGTAACATAATTACAGTGGAGTTCACTTGATCACTTCATTTCTTGATATCCCGTGGTTCGTCGATTTGCTCCAGCGGGCGCCAGGAACATTTCCATTTGACCTATCATGTGCTAGTGTAGTCCAATGGCACCTACTTGCTCCAGGAATACAAAGAGCCTCAAACTGTTTGTTCAGGGTCTTGATGAAGAAGTCTGACCATCTTGTAGGTGGGCGGCCACGTGATCTTTTGACATCCCGGGGGATCCAGTCGGTAATGGCTCCAGTCCAGTGGTTGTCTCCAAATCGCATTACATGTCCAGCCCATCTGATTTTCGATGACTTGTCAAACGAGACAGCGTCCCTGTTTCTGGAATAGCGGACGGAGGTCAGAACTCCGGATTCCTTCTCTCACTTGAGTGGAGTTAGGAGGAGTGGAGTTAGGAGGCATAAAACATACCTATCTCGTTTTCAATATAGCCTATTATGGAAATCAAACACCTTGAATATTTCCACTGATACTGAGCAAATACTGATATCTCAATGAGTTAAAGGTGTTACAGTAAGTAGGAGGACATGGCTTATTATTCAAAGCAGGAAACATCTTATTACTTGGCACAGCAAAACCAACCTCAAACCAGTTTTGTAAGATGCAAAAGACTAAAACATAAAGAATATATATATATATATATATATATACACACACACATGTATATATACATGTGTGCATAACAAACTTGCCATAGGATATAAACGCATAAAGCATGATTTTTATTTCACACTTTATGACAGTTTCACAAACATGCTTCACATGCATTGACGTCTGTTGATCCCTTCACTTTGCTTTCAAATGCCTATAAGTGATTCCAAACTTATTTGTGAGATCACTCCAAGTGTTTTCCCTAATAATTTTTGTTTCACTTGTTTTCTACATTATACTTATTTCCAGGGCACCTTGTCAAATGAAATAAAGCAGAGACAAGAGTGTCCTCTCCTCTAGGGAAGGGGATAAAATTATAAATTTAAAAAATAGCAACATATATATGTATATGGACAAATAAACCACAAGGATTTTAATGACATGAAATACGGTCATTCTGTGGAAGTCTGCTTGTAAGCTCTGGTAATGAAACCAAGTATCAGATTTTGATAAGTCATATGTTACACAAAATCTCTACAACTTTGATAGAAAATCGGCTGACATAAATTCCAAGGCAATTCTTGAAAAAATCCACATGAATATAAACAGATCTTTATTCAATGTGTTCTCTTCCTATTTTCATTCCCTTTGCAATCACCATATTTTATTCACTTGGTAAGATACATATACCTAACTAGGTTATCTTAAATAGAATTTGATGTTCAATTATTTCCTCTTCCTATTTTCATTTCCTCTGTAATCACCATAAAATACATAGACCTAACTGGGTTATCTAGTAGGAAACAAGACTTTGTGTATTTTGTGTTTCTGACATAGGAGGGTGTTGACTGTTCTGTGCCCTCGTCCTCCTCGTCCACGGGAAACTGAAGGCTCAGCTCTCAACACTTGAATTATCCTCTGTTTACTTGACCGGTTGGCCACGTAAATGGGAAGGCAAACCTGAGAAGTGGAGAAAGTCAAAAAGAACAGTCATTCCAATTATCCTGGCACAGTCCCTTTGTTGGATCCTGCTGTGTGGGATCTAAAAGGACGGAGCCAGGAGATGTGGGCCCTCGTGGCAAAGTGCCAAGCAGGAACTGGGACAGCAAGGAACAAAGATAAACGTGTGTAAGCAAAGACACAGTCAGTTTCAGTCTTCCGCCCTATTTCATAACCCATGTGTGAAAAGGGAATTCTAAGGCCTGAGACACTCTCCAGTTCAAAGGGCGAGACACAGGATTGGGGGGAAGAGCAGGGGAGAGACAAAGGCCAAACAGGGATGCTTGTATCTGACAGCAAGTGGTGGCCCACCGCTGCCACCCAGGCACCCCACCCTCACTTTCTGGAGCGGCTCATGTCAGAAGGCCCAGGATTCCCTGAGGCCTTTGCTGGTCCTCTTCTGAACCAGAGGGAGTGTTCAGAAGAGGTTCAGAAGAAGGTTCAGCACTTCACCTTCATCATCGTCTTACGTTTGTTTCCTCACTGACCTTCTTGGATAATGACCTTTAATATTTCCTTGAGGACAAAACACTGTCTCTCCTTTTCATCATCTTCTACTTAAAAGCTTAAAGGATGTGGGTCAGATTGAACCTCAAAGTCTTCATTCATCTGCTGATAACCCAAAACTATGCAAACAGAACGAAGCTGGGGGACCATGCCCACTGACACCTAGGGCTCACTCCTGGCTCAGTGCTTAGGGGTTCTTCCGGTGGTGTTGGGGATCATAGGTCATGACCTAGGAGGTGATTTGAATCAGGATTGGCTGCCAGGGAGAAGCAACTTACCTCCTGTACTATCTCTCCAGCTACTAAATTCATCTTGTATCCCATAACACTCTAATGTCCAATGACATATCTTACACTGAAGATATTAAAACTGTGTCACAAAGAGAAATATCCAGTCACGGTTGTTTAAGTACAGTCTTTGTGTTTGGGGCCATTATCTCATACTTTGCAGCTGGTGACACAAAATACTGTTTTTAAACAAAGATTCCAAATATATCCCTACACTGAAAATCGATGCATTGAAACACCCACTCTTCCCCCCCATTCTTCCCCCCCCCATTCTCCCCCCCATTCTCCCCCTCCTCTTCCCCTCTCCTCTTCCCCCTCCTCTGTGTACCTGAAACCAATTCCATCTTCATTGGAACTCATGGGCCTGGAGACCTGGAGAAGGGGCTCAGCAATCTTGCCTTAATGAGGTACTTCCAGGTGATTCCAATGTATGTGTGAGAACCATGAGTTCCAGAAATAGCCACAGGGTTCAGATCCCATAGATACCTCTGGGCAGAACCGCTTTACAGGCCTGAGTGGGGATTTGCTGTATCTTTCCATGTGCCTCCTGAAGGCTCCAGAGAACAACTGCCCTGTTTGATGCTGTGTCTGCAGGAGACTGTCTTCCCTGGGCCCTGGCCACGGAAGAGGAGTGCGGGCTGCTTAGAAGGTTCCAGGAGCAGCGCTGCCAGAGGTTCGTGCCCGCTGATGAGGGCTGACGCTTGCACTACCAGAGTGGGTGCCTCTACGTGAAGGCTGCCTCCAGGTGAAGTGCCTGCTTTGGCTGGATGAGAAAACTGGGGGTTGGGGGTCTGGCTCTGCTCGTATGAGGCGACTGAGGACTGCAAAACTCTGAGCGTGGTCTGGGAGTCTGGGCCTGGAACATGCTGAGGCGATGTGGGTCACCTCACTAGCGCACTGGGTACCCCTCTTTGTTTCTGGGGCGGGAAGGGGCCTGGCAGCGCCCCAACAGAGTTCTGAGGCAGGGGGAGAAGGATTTTGTGCTTCTTAATCAGGCTCCTATGAGAACTCTGAGATGGACAGGAAAGGAACATGAAGATAGAACTTGGGCAGTCCCAGGGGTTGGCAGGGAGGGAGTTCAAACTGCTGCTTGGGGGTGTCACGGGACCCCTGTGTTGGTCCAGTACACGTCTGAATCACTGATCTGCACCACTGGATGGATTCCTGACTTTCTCTGGGGGTGGGTCCCCGCAGGAGGGTACCCTGAGGGTCGTGTCCCACTCTCCCAGTTCTGGAAGGTGCCCCATCAAAGTCTGGTCTCTCAATCTCTCCAGAACTGCCCTCATGTGAGGTTCCCTTGCATCTGTGGGTGCTGCTGGTGCCCCTAAGATGCCGCTCCCTGCACTACGCCCCTTGCCTCTGGGCCTTGCCTGGAGGAGCATCTTCAGTTTGGCCTTTAAGAAAGTTCCCCATCGCTGCTGGGGAAGTTGATTCTCAGCTGACCATGCCCCCCTTTGGTTTCCCTCCCACCCCCACGCTTGCTGAGTGTTGCTAATGCCGTCAGTGTGCACACTCATGTTGTGCTTCTTACTCTAATTACTGCCTTCCTAATAATATCCCATTTGTCTCAGTTTCCTTTCAGGTTGGGGGGGAAGTCGACTACAGACAGCAAAGATGAGGGGGAAGCCAGACCTTTATCTTTAAAGGGTTTCCTGAGTTCATGAGTAGAAGATGAGATGCAGGTGGAGCTGTTGGGGAGACCATAATCATGAGCCCCACAAAGGACAGCCAGGGCTGTGGGGGGGGCCCTGGCCTGAGGGGCAAAGGGCCTTCAGAGTTTAACTGGCTGTTCTGTGTGTGGATAGGGGGCAGGAGGCCAGTCCTAACCTGCCCTGCTACCGCAAGCAACTGATCATCTTATTAGAGGGCCCAGCTGCATCCTGCAGGTCCAAGGTCAGGTCCTGACATAGGTGATAGATCCCTACGTCCCTGTCCACTATTGGTCAGGCTGCTTCCAGTGCCTGGGATGTCCCCCTCACTCCAGTCTCAACGCCTCCACCTGAAGTTTCCTGCCACCCCATGTGTATTAGATCAGAGCCTGTCTGCCTGGATCCTGCTATGTCTGGGTCTCCCATTAATGTGCAGGCTCATTGCTGGGTCAGCAGAAGCACACCCGGCTATCTCACCTGGCTCATGTCCACATGAAAGCTAGATCCTGCTATCTGTCTTAGATTTCTGTCCCCAGATTTCAGGGTGGGGGGGCATGACTTTCCCTTGACTTACCAGGGAGTGTTCCTGGTTTCATTCTTTTTTTAAAATATATATATACATATATATGTATATATATGTATATATATACATATATATGTATATATATATGTATATATATGTGTGTGTGTATATATATATATACACACACACAACACACACAAATATATATGTGTATATGTATATACATATATACTAAGACATGGGGCAGAGCTGCTACTTACTCTCCCTGTGCCCAGCTCCTCAGGAAGTGCCTGGGAGGCATGGCGGGTTCGAGCCCTGGCCTGCCACCACAGTACAGACTCGCAACAAACCAGACCACCCTCCCCTACTCCATGGGGCCCATTTTCCACATCCAGACTTCCCTCTCCTCACAACTCCACCCAGCAGACCAGACTACCACAGCCTGGATCATCGACAGCCACCCTGGAGCAGTTTTTTTTTTTAAGCTGCCCCAGGTATGCTGAACCAGAGACTCTCAGACATGGAGCAGAGCTGGTACTTGCTCTCCCTGTGCCCAGCTGCTTGTGAGGCACCTGGGAGGCATGGAGGGTTCTAGCCCCTGCCTTGCCACCCCAGCAAAAACTCGCAACAAGCCAGACCACCCTCCCCTACTCCAGGGGGCCCGCCATTTTCCACATCCGACTTCCCTCTTGTCACAACTCCATCCAGCAGACCAGACTATCACAGCCCGGATCATCGACAGCCACCCTGCAGCAGTTTTTTTTTTCCAAGCCAGCCCAGGTATGCTGAACCAGAGACTCTCAGACATGGGGCAGAGCTGCTACTTGCTCTCCCTGTACCCAGCTGCTCGTGAGGTGCCCGGGAGGCATGGCGGGCTCTAGCCCTGGCCTGCCACCCCAGCAGAGTCTCGCAACAAGCCAGACCACCTTCCCCTACTCCATGGGGACCGCCATTTTCAACATCCAGACTTCCCTCTCATCACAACTCCACCCAGCAGACCAGACTATCACAGCCCGGATCATCGACAGCCACCCTGCAGCAGTATTTTTTTTTCAAGCCAGCCCAGGTATGCTGAACCAGAGACTCTCAGACATGGGGCAGAGCTGCTCCTTGCTCTGCCTGTGCCCAGGTGCTCGTGAGGTGCCCGGGAGGCATGGCGGGTTCTAGCCCTGGCCTGCCACCCCAGCAGAGACTGGCAAAAGCCAGACCACCCTCCCCTACTCCATGGGGCCCGCCATTTTCCACATCCAGACTTCCCTCTTGTCAAAACTCCACCTAGCAGACCAGACTATCACAGCCCGGATCATCGACACCCACCATGCAGCAGTTTACTTTTTTTCAAGCCGGCCCAGGTATGCTGAACCAGAGACTCTCAGACATGGGGCAGAGCTGCTACTTGCTCTCCCTGTGCCATGCTGCTCGTGAGGCGCCCGGGAGGCATGGCAGGTTCTAGCCCTGGCCTGCCACCCCAGCAGAGACTCACAATAAGCCAGACCACCCTCCACTACTCCATGGGGCCTGCCATTTTCCACATCCGGACTTCCCTCTTGTCACAACTCCACTCAACAGAGCAGACTAACACAGCCCGGATCATCTACAGCTACCCTGCAGCAGTTTTTTATTTTTCAAGTCAGCCGAGGTAGGCTGAACCAGAAACTCTCAGACATGGGGCAGAGCTGCTACTTGCCCTCCCTGTACCCAGCTGCTCGTCATGTGCCCGGGAGGCATGGCAAGCTCCAGCACTGGCCTGCCACCCCAGCAGAGTCTTGCAACAAGCCAGACCCCCTCCCCTACTCCATGGGTCCCGCCATTTTCCACATCCAGACTTCCCTCTCGTCACCACTCCACCCAGCAGACCAGACTATCACAGCCCGGATCATCGACAGCCACCCTGCAGCAGTTTTTTTTTTCAAGCCGGCCCAGGTATGCTGAACCAGAGACTCTCAGACATGGGGCAGAGCTGCTACTTGCTCTCCCTGTGCCATGCTGCTCGTGAGGCACCCGGGAGGCATGGCGGGTTCTAGCCCTGGCCTGCCACCGCAGCAGAGACTCGCACAAGCCAGACCACCCTCCCCTACTCCATGGGGCCCACCATTTTACACATCCGACCTCCCTCTCGTCACTACTCCACCCAGCAGACCAGACTATCACAGCCCGGATCATCAACAGCCACCCTGCAGCAGTTTTTTTTTCAAGCCGGCCCAGGTATACTGAACCAGAGACTCTCAGATTGGGGCAGAGCTGCTACTGCTCTCCCTGTGCCATGCTGCTCGTGAGGCGCCCGGGAGGCATGGCGGGTTATAGCCCTGGCCTGCCACCCCAGCATAGACTCACAACAAGCCAGACCACCCTACACTACTCCATGGGACGCGCCATTTTCCAAATCCGGACCTCCCTCTTGTCACAACTCCACCCAGCAGACCAGCTATCACACCCGGATCATCGATAGCCACCCTGAAGCAGTTTTTTTTTTCAAGCCTGCCCAGGTATGCTGAATCAGAGACTCTCAGACATGGGGCAGAGCTGCTACTTGCTCTCCCTGTGCCCAGCTGCTCGTGAGGCACCCAGGAGGCATGGCCGTTTCTAGCCCTGGCCTGCCACCCCAGCAGAGACTCGCAACAGCCAGACCACCCTCCCCTACTCCATGGGGCCCGCCATTTTCCACATCCGGACTTCCCTCTTGTCACAACTCCATCCAGCAGACCAGACTATCACAGCCCGTATCATCGACAGCCACCCTGCAGCAGTTTTTTTTTTCAAGCCGGCCCAGGTATGCTGAACCAGAGACTCTCAGACATGGGGCAGAGCTGCTACTTGCTCTCCCTGTACCCAGCTGCTCATGAGGTGCCCTGGAGGCATGGCGGTTTCTAGCCCTGCCCTGCCACCCAAGCAGAGACTCACAACAAGCCAGACCACCCTCCACTACTCCATGGGGCCCGCCATTTTCCACATCCGGACTTTCCTGTTGTCACAACTCCATCCAGCAGACCAGACTATCACAGCCCAGATCATCGACAGCCACCCTGCAGCAGTTTTTTTTTTCAAGCCGCCCAGGTATGCTGAACCAGAGACTCTCAGACATGGGGCAGAGCTGCTACTTGCTCTCCCCTGTGCCCAGCTGCTCGTGAGGCGCCGAGGAGGCATGTCGGGTTCTAGCCCTGGCCTGCCGCCCCAGCAGAGTCTCGCAACAAGCCAGACCACCCTCCACTACCCCATGGGGCCCGCCATTTTCCACATTTGAACTTCTCTCTTGTCACAACTCCACCCAGCAGACCAGACTATCACAGCCCGGATCATCGATAGCCACCCTGCAGCAGTATTTTTTTTTTCAAGCCGGCCCAGGTATGCTGAACCAGAGACTCTCAGACATGGGGCAGAGCTTCTATTTGTTCTCCCGGTGCCCAGCTCCTCGTGAGGCACCCGGGAGGCATGGCGGTTCTAACCCTGGCCTGCCACCCCAGCAGAGACTCGCAACAAGCCAGACCACCCTCCCCTACTCCATGGGGCCCGCCATTTTTCACATCCAGACTTCCCTCTTGTCACAACTCCATCCAGCAGACCAGACTATCACAGCCGGATCATCGACAGCCACCCTGCCACAGTTTTTTTTTTCAAGCCGGCCCAGGTATGCTGAATCAGAGACTCTCAGACATGGGGCAGAGCTGCTACTTGCTCTCCCTGTGCCCAGCTGCTCATGAGGCGCCTGGGAGGCATAGTGGTTTCTAGCCCTGCCCTGCCACCCCAGCAGAGACTCACAACGAGCCAGACCACCCTCCACTACTCCATGGGGCCCGCCATTTTCCACATCCGGACTTCCCTGTTGTCACAACTCCACCCAGCAGACCAGACTATCACAGCCCGGATCATCGACACCCACCCTGCAGCAGTTTTTTTTTTCAAGCCGGCCCAGGTATGCTGAACCAGAGACTCTCAGACATGGGGCAGAGCTGCTACTTGCTCTCTCTGTGTCCAGCTGCTCGTGAGGTGCCCGGAAGACATGGCGGGTTCTAGCCCTGGCCTGTCACCCCAGCAGAAACTCGCAACAAGCCAGACCACCCTCCCCTACTCCATGGGGCCCGCCATTTTCCACATCCGGACTTCCCTCTTGTCACAACTCCACCCATCAGACCAGACTATCACAGCCTGGATCATCGGCAGCCACACTGCAGCAGTATTTTTTTTTCAAGCCGGCCCAGGTATGCTGAACCAGAGACTCTCAGACATGGGGCAGAGCTGCTACTTGCTCTCTCTGTGCCCAGCTGCTTGTGAGGCGCCCGGGAGGCATGGCGGGTTCTAGCCCTGGCTTGTCACCCCAGCAAAACTTCGCAACAAGGCAGACCACCCTTCCCTACTCCATGGGGCCTGCCATTTTCCACATCCGGACTTCCCTCTTGTCACAACTCCACCCAACAGACCAGACTATCACAGCCTGGAACGCCGCGGACGATAAATGCTTTATTTTTAGGTGACTACAACAGTATGCCACTCGCACGGCAAGCCTGGCAATCTGCTCATGTAGTATTTGATATGCCAAATACCAGTAACATTTATATTATGTCATTCCCGTGACCTAATATTATGGTTTTAGGTTCTTTATGTTCCTGAAGCAAGCAGATGCCTTTGGTTTCTTCTAGCATGAGACAGGACTGTCACTGTATTACTGTCTTCCAGTTCATCATCGATTTGCTTGAGCGGGCACCAGTAACATCTCCATATGTCCTGTCTCATGCTAGTAGAGCCCAAGGGAACCTGCTTGCTCCAGGAATATAAAGAGCCTCAAACCATTCCATCAGGTCATGGGAATGAGGTCTATAATTGTTACTGGTATCTGGCATATCAAATACGACACAGGTAGCTTGCCAGGCTCTGCCATGCGGGTAGCATACTCTTGTAGTCTCTCAAAATCCAGCATTTATTGATGATCCGCGCTGCCGCATAGGGCCGTGTTAGCCGGACTGTGATAGGCTGGTCTGCTGGGTGGAGTTCTCATGAGAGGGAAGTCCGGATGTGGAAAATAGAGGCCCTCATGGAGTCGGGGGTTATCTGGCTTGTTGTGAGGCTCTGGGCTGTATTAAAAAAGACTGCTGCAGGGTGCATCTCGATGAGCCGGACTGTGGTAGGCTGGTCTGCTGGGTGGAGTGCTGACGAGGGGAAAGTCTGGATGTGGAACATGGAGGCCCTCATGGAGAGGCGGGTCGTCTGGCTTATTATTATTCATATTATTTTAAAAATATTATTATTATTATTATTATGAGACAGGACATATGGAGATATTACTGGTGCCCACCCTAGCAAATAGATGATTAACGGGAAGGTAGTGATAGTGACATATGTATATGAATTTTTTTAAGTATTTTATTATACCACCGTGAGATATACAAATAAAAAGATATACAATTAAAAAGTTCATGTTTGGGTTTTGGTCATACAGTGTTTCAGCACCCGTCCCTCCACCAGTGCCCATCTCCATACAAATAAAAAGATATACAATTAAAAAGTTCATGTTTGGGTTTTGGTCATACAGTGTTTCAGCACCCGTCCCTCCACCAGTGCCCATCTCCCACCAACAACATCCCCGGTTCCCTCCCCCTTCCCCCAGCCCTGCTCCATGGCAGGTTCTTTATTTCTTTGCCTTTCTCTCTCTTTCTCTTTTCCTTCCCTTCTAGACTATGGATTACAGAACATACATTAAAAGGTTGTCATGTGAATCCTTTTGCCTCTATTTCATGCTCAGTTCTAGGTTGGCATTAGTACCCTCGACTATTATTAGCACCCTGTTCCATTTTCTGTCTTTCCTAAACTCTGACTCCCACACGTTTGTGATAATTTCCACCTTTGACAAGACCTCCCGATATATGCTTCACTTGACCTTGGATATTGGTATCATAATATGTACATATATATTTATGCCATGCAAATAAATGCAGTCATTCTGTATCTGTCTCTCTCCTTCTGGCTAATTTCGCTCAACATAATCTTCTCCATGTCCATCCATTTATAGGCAAATTTTATAACTTCATTTTTCCTAATAGCTGCATAGTATTCCATTGTGTAGATGTACCAAAGCTTCTTTATCCAGTCATCGATTTTCGGGCACTCTGGTTGCTTCCAGATTCTGGCTATTGTGAATAATGCTGCTATGAACATAAAAGTAGGGATGGTGTTTCCACTGCGTATTTTTGGTTTCCCAGAGTAGATTCCCAGGAGTGGTATGGCTGGGTCAAATGGGAGTTCAATTTCTAGTCTTTAATTTTTTAATTTCTTGAATATTTTATTGTACAACCGTGAGATATACAATTACAAAAATGTTCATGTTCAGTGTTTCGGTCATACAGTGTTCCAGCACCCATCCCCCATCAGTGCCTATTTCCCACCACCAATAACTCCAATTCCTCCCCCCCCTTCCCTAAGCTGCCTCTATGGTTCTCTTTCTTCTCTTACACATTGTGCACTGCAATATATACGTTTAGAGATTATCTGGTGTATCTTTTAGCCTATATTCAATATTCAGTTCTAGGCTGGTTTTATCATTTTTGACGATTATTAGCACACTATTCCTTTCTCTATCTTACCTAACCTCTGACTCCCACACACTTGTGGTAGATTCCACCTTTGACAAGACCTCCTGATTCATCTTTTGCCTGACCTTGGATATTGGTATCATAATATATATGTATGTATACATATATACATATATATTTATGTCATGCAAATAAATGCAGTCATTCTATATCTGTCTTTTTCCTTCTGGCTAATTTTGTTGCAGGTGGAACCCATGCATGGCTTATGTGAGGCAAGAAGGAGAGAGAGATAGTCGCTTTCTCCCCAGCCGCCTCTGCCACCCGGGACCCGCTTGGCAGGCTAAGGACTGATAAAGTCTGCGATGAGCCCCTGCACAGTTTGGGCCTGAGCCCCACCAGCCCACAAGGTGGCCATCAAGCCACACCTGATGTCCACTTGATCTCTAGGCACAGGAGTTGATCCCCACCACCCGAGATTTCTCGGGAGCCACGGACTCAGGCTGGAGCGAGGAATTGCTGTTTGCAGAAAAGGAAAGTCAGTCCTAGGCCTTACCCAGGGTTGCCTCAGGGTTCTTGTCTTCCTCGCAGAAAGAGAATTTTCAGGAGTCAACGAGCAGTGAAGTTAAAACAGGTTTTATTAAGGAGGTTTTAGGAGAGGGGGAGGGGAGAGAAAGAGAGAGAGAGAGAGAGTAACGCACTTTGGAAAACACGGGCTACTCCAAAGACGGAAAGCGAGTACACATCTCAAGAGCGGAGATGAGGGCAACACACGTGCATAGGCACCACATGTGCTGGACCACATGGACTCAGACAGCATGTGTGTCCATGCAGCATGTGTGCACTGTCCTTTGGTCAGGACAGCTTTTATAGATTTCTCCCCAAGTTACTCCAATATGGGGCTTTAACCTCGGTTGCTAGGGCCGTTGCCAAGGGAGTAGACTTTGGGAGTGGTCTTCTTTGACTGGAATGCTTTGGAGTCTTCTGTGAGCTGGGTCCTGGGCGGGAAGGCTGATGTATTTTCCTTAGGAGAGTTAATTATCTAAAGCCTTTAAAAGGATCAGTGGCCTATGGGCTTCACACATTCCCTTTGGCCTTCCCTTCCCCCAGGATTTATTGGTGATAGTGGTTTTGTCAAGTTTGGTTTTGGTTTTTCAATCAGGTGTGGCTCTGGATTTCTTCTTCTTCAGGAATTTTATTGCCATGTGGCGTACCCCCGGTCTGCCTGCCTACAACAATTTCACTCAACATGAGCTTCTCCATGTCCATCCACTTATAGGCAAATTTCATAACTTCATTTTTCCTAACAGCTGCACAGCATCCCATTATGTAGATGTACCAAAGTTTCTTTATCCAGTCATCAGTTCTTGGGCACTCTGGTTGTTTCAAGATTCTGGCTATTGTGAATAGTGCTGCTATGAAAGTAAAAGTGCAGATGGTATTGCTGCTGTGTGTTTTGGGCTTCCCAGGGTATATTCCCAGGAGTGGTATGGCTGGGTCAAACAGGAGCTCAATTTCTAGTCTTTGGAGGAATGTCCATATTGTTTTCCAAAAAGGCTGTACCAGTTGACATTCCCACCAACAATGGATGAGAGTCCCTTTCTCCCTGCATCCACGCCAGCATTTGTTGTTCTTGCCCTTTTGTATATGGGCCAGCCTCTGTGGTATGAGATATCTCGTTGTTGTTTTGATTTTGCATCTCTCTGATTAGTTTTGATGAGCATTTTTGCCATTCGAATTTCTTCCTTGTCGAAGTTTCTGTTCATTTCTTTTCCCCATTTTTTCGGATGTGGTTGACTGTTTTCTTCTTGTAAAGTTTTACCAGTGTCCTGGATTCATTCTTGGACAGGTCTCTTGCTTTCCTTGCTTCTCCAATATGCTTAGTTCCTACTGTCCCTGGAGCTGAGATGCTCCAGATCAACCCCAGTATCTGCTGACTCCAAGCTGGGGGACCGAGGCTGGGGTGTGTGGTGCAAGCTCTTCGCCTGTGCAACCAGGTTCAGCTCCTGCTCAGAAGCCCCAAAGACATGAGACTAGATGGGCGTAAAGTGCCCTTCTACTGTAACACAGTTACAGGGCTGTGACTGGTCCTGAGGGCCTCCCTCTTTCTCTGGTCACTTCTGACTCTACTTTTCCATTCCTTCCAGAAGTTGGCTCCAGCTTGCATCTGTCTGTTGGTTGAATTTCCTTTAGTACTGAATTCTGAAGTATTGGATTCTGAAGGTGACATTCTGTGTCCTTACATGAAGTGTTAGGGCGCTCTGCCGGGTCCCGGACAGTGCTGGGAAGTGGGTTCCCTTCTACCGCGGCCGGGCGAGGAATGGATGAAAACTCAGGAATCCGATGCAGTTTTAAAAGGCTTTACTTATCACCGGTTCAGGCATACAAATCAGCAAAAGGAAAAGCCCGGTGCTTATGATTCCAGGCTAGAACCCCAGCCACGTGTAGGCCAAGATGGCGGCCACCACGTGTAAAGGCTTTGAAAAAAGGAGAAGAGGACTTCCAAGCAGGGTGAACGCTCACAAAGAGCAAGAGCCCACAAAGAAGCGCACGAGAGTGAAAACCGGCTAGTTTCTACCCCTGCAACTCAGACCTTCCTCCCACTGTTATGGAAAGCAGGGAGGGTCAAATGTCCTTAGGTAACCCCGCCCTGCACCTCACCTAGGCCCTTTAGTATGCCAATGTTTTGAGCCAAATGCAGCGGCCCTTAAAGGAGTCCTGCAACAATGAAGCAGGTTGTCTCACCTGTCTCTCCTTCAGCCACTTTCATACAGAAGCCACCATCTCCCCTATGTACTTTGAAGATCCTACTTCTGGCTTCTTGTTTTTGAGAAACTGGTCATGGCCCTTCGTATTTGTGTCAACCACTTTCAGAATTTGCTTTGTGTTGACAAAGCAGCCTCCATCTTGAATATGCTTAACTTGAAGCTAGCTAAACTGGCTGGATCTGAGCTTGTCTTGGAAAACAGATGTCTCATTCTGAATACTTACATTTCTTTGATGCAATAATACTTTAGCTCTGTTCAAAATATTGGAGTGACAAGGGCAGTTTCTGCCCATGTCTTATCCCCCTCAGGTGGGCAATGGTTGACAACTTGGGCCGATGGCAGGGAAGCTTATAATACCCTAGGGGACAGCTAGGAAGTATGTTGCTTTGAGCTGGGAAAGCTGCTTTGAAACCTGAAGGAGCCTGTGCAAGTTGGCAGGTGCTCCCACCCCAGTGGGAGGAATTGGGAGAAAAAGGACCCAGGGTCTAGGCCCAGAGGCTCTGGGAACTATGGCGTATTTGTAACAGTGGCCTATTTCTCTTAACTTTTACTAAACTGATAGAACAACAGTGTCTATAGTGGACTTGGTGTCTTGACCTGGAGAAGAAAGTTCAAGGGCAGCTCTTGCCCAGCCTGTTCTCATTCCTGGTGTCTCGGGTCTTGGGCCCTGTCAGCTGGGAGGGGAGGTGAAAATTGTGATGGTGTGAGCACCATGAACAGCCATGATTCTCTTTGGTTGTCTGCATGAGACATGGAAGATGCGCCCCGTGCTTTCAGGCCTGGATGTACCACATGCCAACCGCCTCACTGATAGATCCGTGACCTCAGCTGGCACCGATGGAGAGACAGATAAGAAAAAGAGAAGGAATTGAAGTTATTGGGGTGTGCTCCCGGGTGGACCCTACCAGCCTCTGGTGAGGCTAGGGTAGAGCCTCGCCCTGGAGAGACTGAGTGGGGTTTCTTAAACTGTCTTGGGCTGGAAAAGGGAACCAAGACTAGAGGAACCAGTGTAATTGCTCCAGCTCCTGTTATCTGGGGGTGGGGGGAACTGGGGCTGGGGAGAAGATGTGGAAAAGCACAAAATGTGCTCTGGGAGCTTCCTGGCCCCAGGGGGCATGAGTCCTGTCTTCCTGCTGGGGGCAGGGTGAGCTCTGATTCGGGAATGCTGCTATCTTATCAGTCATCACTGTTTGGTCCCAGTTCCAGTTTTGTCCACTTGAACCTTGTATTCAGGTGTGCAAACTCACGGGGACCCTTGGACTTCCACATTTTGCCTACTGCAGCTGGTTTTACTTTTTGGCTGTTTCTACCAGCTCTGTCTGTTGTTTTTAAATCTTAAGAGGAAAGTTTACTTTTTGGTAAAGGCTGAGATTACTCACTCTCCAATGAAGCAGATGCCTTTTTTTTTTTAATTTTTTGGCCATGCTCAGGAATCCTTCCTGGTGAGCTCAGGATACTGGGGATTGAATTCAGGTTGGCCTCCTGAAAGGCAATTGTCCCACTCACTGTATCTCTCTAGCCCTGAAACCTCATCAAGTTCATCTGGTTCATCTTAAATCTTCCCTCTCTATTCCTTCCTTGGAAAAGCCAGTGCGCAGTGAGTCAAAGGTCCTTCCGACAGACAAAATGACCAACTCCTGTGGCAAAGTTGAGGCATTGTCGGGAAGATTCTGCGTGCTGGTCCTAGCAATGGTCTTGTCGGGGGTCATTGTAACTGATAGTCTCTGGCTCCATCTTGAATAGGCCGGGTTTGAAATGGAAGAGACTAGGTTTAACTTGGGATAATCTGAGTGGTCTTGGACAAACCCGCTGAGCCTCATATGCTTGAGGTGAGGTTCAAGCTTTGAAAGCATCATTAAAGGGTAGCCAAGTGACTGGTCTGCATTTCTGCTTTGGAGTGTGGGAGATTTGAGATTCTCATGGCCCCTGGCTCTCAAGAGTCTAGACTCCAAGGGGTGCTCAAAAAGGACAGGAGTACTAGGATTCTGGGAGCGCGTCAGGGGATGGTGCAGCTCTGGGGAAGGTGACAGGCTCAGGGATCAGAATTGCAAACTTGCTGTTCCAACAAAGAAGCCTGCCCACGAGAGGCTGCTGGCATCCTCCAAAACCAGAGCCAAGACACGGCAGGGGAACTCACTGGTTCCCAGGAGCACTCAGATGTTGGTGAGTGGGGGAAGATTCCAGAGTTCTGTCAGCCTTAACTACTACCGGAGGATGCCTCCAGAGGGGAACCCAACACAGAGCTGGTCCAGGAAGCTCTTTTTCATCCTGCGAACCCTGATGCTTCTGAATCTGGAGAGGTCAGCTCTGAGTTCATGGTCCCTCTGGGATCCTGGCTGGTTGATCTTACGTCAGATCATTTGCGTTTTGTTTTGAGAAGTCTTCACCAAGTTTTCTTCGTGATTTCTCTTGGTGAACACAATTGTTTTAAAACTCGTTTTGTACTTGTGTTTGAACTTCAGCATTGCCTTTAAATTCTTTGAATGTTCTTGGGATGCAGGTTTGGGGCCATATTCGGGCGGTACTCAGGGCTTCCTATGAACTCTTTCCTCCAATTTTTGTTGTTGAATGCTTAGTGATGTTGGTAAGTAAGAACTGACAGAACCATGTCAACTGTAGCTTGCGATAGGGGGCTGAAGTTTTGGCTTAACTCTCCTGACCTTTTGTTTCCCTGAGAACTTCTGAAATAGGATTGCTGCTTTGTGAGTCGTGACCATCTTTATTTTTTGCATTTTTAAAATTTTAGTTAATGAAGAAAGTAGCAACACTTGATAGAATTCTAGGGTTAAATTGTTAACAGAGTTGGGTCGGAGAGGCTGGGCTCCCTGACCAAATTCAGTAGCAGGGTCTAGGATTCCCCTTCTGCCCCGGGGAGCTGGCAGAAGGAGAAAGATGTGAGAATCCTGAAAAGTTTCAAAAGGCTTTACTCACACTCGTTCTGGTGTAATCCAGGAACAGGAAAACCCCCAGACTTGAGGTTCCTAGCTCAGCCATGTGGTCACGTGTAGGTTTACAATCCTAGGTCAAGATACTGCTACCAAGTGCGAAGGCCCAACAGGGAAGAGAATGGAGAGGGAGAGCAGAGGCAGAGAGCCAAGAGGAAGAAGAGAAAAAAGGGCACAGAAGAAAACAGGCTACAGCTTTTATAACTTTTCAGCCTAGACCGGCCCATATGAATGGAAAGCAATTAAGGTCAATCCCCTCAGATAACTTCTCCCAGGACCTCACCTAGTCCATTGATTTTTTTTCTTTATTGGGTCATACCCGGCAATACTCAGGGGTTTCTCCTGGCTCTGCACTCACAAATTACTCCTGGGGGGGGTTGGGAGGGGGACCATATGAGATGCCAGGGATCAAACCCGGGTTGCTGTGTGCAAAGCAAATGCCCTACTCGCTGGGCTATCACTCCGGTCCCATCCATTGAAATTTTAATGTCGCCCCTGCCAAGGTTGCAGCCCTGCCCTTGGTTTTTCACCAGGCCCTAGGTAGGTGGGGCTAGGGCATGTATCTGTGCCAATGGATATTCTACAGCCAGGTATATATTGCTCCAAGCCTTCACAAGATTTTTTTTCTTCATAGTTGTTTTGTACATTAGCCTTTAGAATTATTAGAGAGCCATGCTAGCTTGTTTGGAGGCAAACAGCATTTCTCTCTGGCCTAATTACTTAGATATCCAACATGGCCAGGTCAATATACTGGTAAGATGTAGCTAGTCCCATGATTGTGGTAGCATGAGAGAAAATACCAGCTAACATATGGTAAGATATACTGCCACATAAAGTCAGATTCAAACTTTTCTTGCCCCTTATCTACAAAGTGGCCTGTAGGAGATAACTCCAGGCAAGGTGCAGAGGCTCTGTGCAACAAACAGTGTACTGCAACAGAGTTGTAATAGTAATATCAATAGATCTATAAAATCTGTGAACATTGTTATAGCTTATGAAAAAAGGTTGTTGCTTCAGGAGGTGTGTCCCAGAATCATATGTGACCTTCATAGCTGATGATGTGAGCGTAGGAACTTCAAGAATGTAGTGCCAGAATTCTTGTGCTCCCTGGGCCGAGACATTCAGAAGAATCTTTCTCTGCTTTCCTAAGCAAGCGAAAGGCTGAGGTGGGAGTGGCTGAAGTTTTCTAAGGTTCTGAGAGTGAGGTCCGTCTTGAAGCACAGACCATAGTCACCAAGGCCATCCCAAGCATAATCTTAGGGTGACTCTACCTCACCATCTGCCTGAGATGAGGGGCTTTTTCTGACCATCATGAAAATGGTGGGATTCCTGGAGGCAAACGTTCACACAAGTGCAGATCCACTGCTCTAACAGCTCCTAAAGCTGCTCTTCTTCCACCTGTCCAGCCACTCAACCTCCTGTCAAAAGGGCCCTGGTAAATAAATCACAAACTTCTGATTCTGCATCCATGATGGTAGTTCTCTGTGGTCCCCTCCAGGGATGTGGGGTGCTGAGGGCCCTGGGAGACCCTGTGGGGTCATTCCATGCAGAAATAATGATCCCTGGGCCTGTGGACCTTTCAATGACTGCCAGACTGGGATGGATGGGGTTTTCCAGGGCAGTGGAGCTACATTCCCCTTTCCCTTCTTCCCATGAGGAATCACTTCAGCCTCACAGTGTCTTCTGAAAAACAAATGTGAAGGCTGAGTGCAGAGCCTGGATAAAAGGCAGCTCTGTTGAAATACTGTATTCTGTCATGATTTTGTAGACATAGGTTGGCTAATGGCCTATCACTGTACTGGACTTTTGAAATTTATTTAGTATTGACAGTTCATATGTAGTGTTGCTCTTGGTGAATACGCACCTATCAGTCTTGGATAAGGAGGTTCCATGCTATACAAATTACCCACAAGAATCTCACTATTGGGCTGAAGCGATAGCCCAGAGGGTAGGGCATTTGCCTTGCACGCAGCTGGCCCATGCTGGCCTGGGTTCGATCCCCAGCATCCCAATCCCATGTGGTCCCCAAGCACCGTGAGGAATAATTCCTGAGTGCAGAGCCAGGAATAACCCTTGAGCATCGCCGGGTGTGACCCAAAAAAGCAAAAAAAAAAAAAAAAAAAAGAATCTCACTATTAGCAGTTATATCCATCTGTGTCAGTTTTCAAATACGTGAAGAAGCTGTTCTGTCCATAAGTGAGTCCTTGACCCACCTCTTAAGCACAGCCTCAGGCCCCCTCATGGGGTGGTGGGGCTACCGTTTGACTCTGCTCAAGCAAGCAGGGTCAGAACAAGGCACAAGCCTGCTGGGAGATGATGGCATGTTAAGCTTACAGATTTGGTGTATATAATGTCTTGGCACTCCCATTCCAGTCCTCTCTTCAACAAACAAAGCTAGAAAGTTACAGGATTAGACATCCCCCTATAATGGTCCTCTCCTCAACAAGCAAAGCTAGAAAGTTACAGGATTAGGCATCCCCCTATAAAAGACAAATGAAAGAGACACGGCTGGGGAAGCTGGAGCTCGGCTTTCCCCAGGCTCAGCTGACCATGGGGCCCCCAGGTGGACAGATGGGTTTTGCGAGTGGGCCCATCACCTCTGGAGGGTCCTGGAAACAGCCGGATGAGACTCGCCCACCACATTAGCCGCCATATTCGCTGTCCGAACGCTGCAGCAGATCAACCTGCCCGCCTGGGAGGGATGCTACCTCGAGACCAGATTAACAGAACAAAACGAGTTCGAGCCCAGGTAGGCAGCTCCCAGAAGCGGGAATCACTGGGAATTCATCAGATGGAGCTGGGGCCGGCCCTTCCCCCTCCCTTTTGTCTGAGCCTGGTGGCCCCACCCAGGAGCTGCCGTGGAGTGACCAGCCATAGCATGCAGGGGCCTCACACGCGGCTGGGGGAAGCTGGAGCTCGGCTTTCCCCAGGCTTAGCTGACCATGGGGCCCCCAGGTGGACAGATGGGTTTTGGGAGTGGGCCCATCACCTCTGGGGGGGTCCCAGAAGCAGCCGGATGAGACTCGCCCACCACATTAGCCACCATAATCACTGTCTGGACACTGACCATGAGGCCCCTAAGTCGTGTGGCCTCTTGCGGTTGCATGGACTTGCGGTTCATCAAACTAGTGGAAACAGTTATGTTCTTTAATGTACTGCATTCTACGATGTGTCGAAAAGGTAGGCGGGAGGGAGAGATAGAGGAGAGAAAAGACCTGCCAAGTAGTTGAGGTGTGGGAGGGAGGGAGGGATGTGGGGGGCATTGGTGATGGGAGATGGGTTCGGGTGGAGGGATGGGTGTTGGAACACTGTAGAACCAAAACTCGACATGAGCATCTTGCAATTGTATGTCTAGAAGTGGTGTAATAAAATTTGAAGGGAAAAAAATTTAAAAAAAGACAAATGACCATGAAGTGATGGAAGACCACCCAGAATGGGTCCAACTAACACCATAGCAGCAACTAAGCCTGGTAGGAACAAAACTGATCCATGAAACAGTATCTTGAGGAGCATAGTTGGATTGATAAGCAGCTAATAACTTGAACTTGGTCAAGATAATCTTGCCTAAACAATTGCATGGTTTTCCACAGTCCTATTAGTTAATATTAAAAGATTTTTCTGGAAATTTGGAATTGGAACATTGAGATAAAGTCTTGTCCTATATTCAAAAAGTACATCACTGCACCAGCATTCCTCTGGCTTAAGTACGAACCCTGCCTAAGCACATTATCTTGTGATGCCTCAATACTTGCTCTGGCATAGTCTGTCTCGGCACCAGAGGGAGTTCTAATAATGGTTTGGTTGTCTCTTGACCCAAATATCCATGAGAGCAATCTGCTCTAAAGTCAGGAGTTCTAGACAATCTAACTATTGTCCATGGCTTCTGTAGCATCCCTTCTCTCGTTGTTAGCACCTTGTATGCCCTCTTCTATGGACAGGAAGTGCTCCCTTAGTCTAGGAGGAGTAAACCAATCTTGTATCACTAGATCACTAGACATCCCATTGTTCATCGATTTCCTCAAGTGGGCACCAGTAACACTTCCATTTGACCCTATCACATGCCAGTGTAGCCCAATGGCATCTGATGGCTTCAGGAATACCAAGAGCCTCAAACCACTCGTTCAGGGTCTTGACGAAGAAGTCTGACCATCTTGTAGGTGGGCGGCCACATGATATTTTGACGTACCGTGGGATACAGTTGGTAACAGCTCTAGTCCAGCAGTCGTCTCCAAATTGACATGTCCAGTCCATCTGATTTTCGATGCCTTGACAAACGAGACAGTGTCCCTGACTCTGGAATGGTGACGGAGGTTGGAACTCTGGATTCCTTCTCTCACTTGAGTGAGGAGTGATATTCCAAGCATAGCTCTTTTGATTCCTCTTTGGGAGACCTGAATAGCATTCTCATCCTGCTTTCATAGGGACCAGATCTCTGAGGCATATGTTAATGCAGGGAGAATGGTGGAGTCAAAGAGATGTGCCCAGAGCCGGAGGTTCTTTGTCCTTTTTTAGCTATTTCTTCAATGCTTTTGAAGACTTTCAATGCCGCTCTTTTCCTCCTGCGCAGCTCAGGTTTTAGGTCGTTTATCATGTTGATTTCTCGACCTAGGTACACATAACTGCTGCATTCAGAGATGTTTGTTCCATTGAGAGTGAATGGGGCCTCTGAAACTAGTTCATTTTTCATGAACATAGTTTTGTTGAAATTCAGCTGTAGACCTATCTTTCCACATTCTCGGTCAAAGTCAGCCAGCATTTGTGCTGCTTGGCTAATGTTTGGTGTTCTTAGAATAATGTTATCAGTGAAGCAGAGGTGGTGTAGTTGCCTACCATCTATCTTCACTCCCATTAATTCCCATTCTAATTGTCACATGATGTTCTCGAGGGTGCACTGAAAGTTTCCGGTGAAATGGTATCACCCTGAAGAGCCCCTCTTTTGACATCAATGATCACTTCCTTGTAGAATGGTGAGATCCTGTTGGTGAATCTGTAATAGAGCTCACGAAGGATCTTGATGTATTGGGTTTGAACACCCTGTTTGGCTAGGGGCTTCGATAACCGCTTCAGTCTCCACAGAATCAAAGGCTTTCTTTAAATCAATGAACGTTAGAGCGGCATCTTGAACTCCCTATAAACCTCAATGAGCTTGGTTACCATGTGAATATGGTCGATTGTGCTGAATCCTTTTCGGAAGCCAGCTTGCTCACATGGTTGTCCTTCATCTGATACCCTTCAGAATGACTTGAGTGAACAGCTTGTAGATGACGGACAACAGGCAGATGGGGCGATAGTTGCCAATGTTGTGGATGTCTCCCTTTTTTGAACAGTAGAACTGTCCTGCTGGTTTTCCATTGGGAGGGTACCTTGCATTCGGACAGGTAAGTGTGAAGAGCCGAGCTAGTGTATTGATGAGTACTGATGGCAGATTCTTCAGGTGTTCTGGTCTGGGCCTGGTGCTGTTCCTTTCTTTACCGACAAAATGGCATGTCAGATTTCAGAAGGGAGAACATTGGGAATGACATATCCATCCTGCAGAATTTGGTATGTGGGCAGGTGGACGTGACTATCAAAGATATCTGAGTAAAGAGTCATGGATAATCTTTCTGGAATTGTCTTCTCCATTGTCTTTCTGGAAGATGTGATAGATCCATCAGGACATTGAAGGATAGTCATCTTGGTCTTATAGTTGGTGAAGGACAGGCGGGCGGTCCGAATGCTTTTCCCGGCTTCTGCTGCATCTTCCAGTATTCCTGCTCTTCTGTCTTTGAGGTCTTCTTTTATGGTTTCTCTGCACCGTTTAGCAAGCTTGGACGTTAGCATTTGGTCGCCTGAGGCTCGCGCCTTGCCATGTTGGCGAATGAGTGTCGGGAACGCCACCGGCGTCCCTGACAGTGCCAGGAAGCGAGTTCCCATCTACCTCCGAGCTGGAAGGGAATGGATGAAGACTCAGGAATCCGATGCAGTTTTAAAAGGCTTTACTTATCACAGGTTCAGGCATATGAGTCAGCACTAGGAGAAACCCTGTGCTTAGGATTCCCAGCTAGAACCCCAGACACGTGTAGTCCAAGATGGCGGCCACCATGTGTTAAGGCCCTGTAAAAAGGGAGAAGAAGACAAGACTCCCAAGAAGGGTGCAAGCTCACAAAGAGAGAGCCCAAAGAGAGAGAGAGAGAGAAAGAGAGAGAGAGAGAGAGAGAGAGAGAGAGAGAGAGGAAGCAGGCTGGTTTTATACCCCTGCAACTTAGACCTCCCACTATTATTAGAAGTAGGAAGGGTCAAATGCCCTTAGGTAATTTCTCCCAGCACCTCACCTAGGCCCTATTATATGCTAATGTTTTGAGCCAAGATCTGCCTGGAAATGCCTTTATAGGGTAAAGAAGGGGGTTTCTGAGATGGCATGTCTCTATACCAAAGACTAATACTAATGCCAGTTAAATATTTCTCCAAGCCTTCACAAGTCTCGTCTACTTCATGGTAGTTTTGTATTTTAGTTGCCTTTGAGTTATCAGGGAGCCATGCTTGCTTGGAGGAAAACAGCATTTTTCCTCTGGTCTTATTACTTAGAGATCCAACGTGGCCAGGCAAATATGCTGGTAAGATCTAGCTAGTCCCACGATGATTGTGGTAGCATGAGAGAATATTTATACCAGTTAGTACAGAATACATGGTCAGATAAACTGCCACATTTATATTACCCTCTTATCTACGAAGTGATTTGCAGGAGACAATCCAGAGTAGATGTAGAGGCTCTTACAGGAGTCCTGCAACAAATGAGCTCCAGAGTTTCTGAAGACAGGCGTCCTTTTGTGTCTTTCTCTCTCGGCATTCTTCGCACAATCATGGAGGTGCTGAACTAGTCGGTTGTATTCTTCATCGATATTGTCAATGATGGTATCTTCCCATGTTGCCGCAATGGTGCCAAAGAGTTCCCAGTTGGTGGTAGTTCTGGGAGTTCTCTTCTTAAACTTTGCAGCCTTTTCTCCCTGTTGTGGGAAGTAGAATTTTACACGAAGATTTTGCACGAAGGAGACGGTGGTCCGATCCTGTTTGGAATTTGGGGATGACAGTAACATCAGTCAGACAAAACCGTCGATTGAAGATGATGTGGTCAATTTCATTGTGGAACTGTCCACCAGGAGATTCCCATGTCCAACGTTTCGCTTCAGCCTTCTGGAACTGTGAGTTCCCATGAATGCCTTGGTGGACATGAGAACTCAGAGTCTCTTACCCTGTTCGTTCCATTCTAGGCCATGGGTCCCGATGTGAGGTTCTTCAGCCTATCTTCTTGGTCCTATCTTGGCATTAAAATCACCGACTATGATCTTGTAGAAGGTTTGATCTTTTTTTATAGAAATCCTCCAGTTCCATGTAGAATTTCTCAATTTCTCAATTTCATCCTCCTTGTATGTGGATAATGGTGCGAGACAATTAAGATAGAAATTGCTGGTAGTGGGCCACATCTCTTCAAGTGTAATCGCCCTATTCGGTTTGTTAGGCATTCAAATGAATCAATGTTTATGGCCATGTTCATGTTGACAAGGACACTGACGCCACCGAAGCCTCTTTCATCGCATATTCCTAGGAAGAGTTCTTCTACGATGTCTAAAACGGCATGATGCGAATGATGCCTCCTAGTCTCAGTCAGACCAATGATGTCATATTTGATCTTTTGTGCTTGCACCATCAGGTCCTCAATATATGCTTCTGATGCCAGTGTACGTGCATTGAAAGTACAGACAGCCACTTTAGTCCTTCTTCATTTTGGCTGCCTAGGTTGGCCCTGAAATTTTATCAGGCATGCCTTGTTTATCCTTCTTAGTGCTGCTGTAATAAGGGCTCTTTCAGGGTCATGTAGTTACACATTTTTATGACTGGTTTTGGCATATCGAATATTCATCGGACAGCTTGCCAGGCTCTGCCGTCACTTGATCACTTGAATCCCGTTATTCATCGATTTGCTCGAGTGGGCGCCAGTAACATTTCCATTGGACCCTATCACGTGCCAATGTAGCCCAATGGCATCTGGTTGATTCAGAAATATGAAAAGCCTCAAACTGTTCCTTCAGGGTCTTGACAAGGAAGTCTGACCATCTTGTAGGTGGGCGGCCACGTGATCTTTTGACATCCCGTGGGATCCAGTCGGTAACGGCTCTAGTCCAGTGGTTGTCTTCAAATCGCATTACATGTCCAGCCCATCTGATTTTCGATGCCTTGGCAAACGAGACAGCGCTCCTGATTCTGGAATAGCGACGAAGGTCAGAACTCCGGATTCCTTCTCTCACTTGAGTGAGGCATGATATTCCAAGCATAGCTCTTTCGATTCCTCTCTGGGAGACCTGAATAGCATTCTCATCCTGCTTTCGTAGGGCCCAAGTCTCTGAGGCATATGTTATTGCAGGGAGAATGGTGGAGTTGAAGAGATGTGCCCGGAGCTGGAGGTTCTTTGTCCTTTTAGCTATTTCTTTGATACCTTTGAAGGCATTCCATGCCGGTCTCTTCCTCCTGTGCAGCTCATGTTGACTTCTCGACCTAGGTACACATAACTGCTGCATTCAGAGATGTTTGTTCCATTGAGAGTGAATGGGGCCTCTGGAACTAGAATGGGGCCTCTGGAACTACAGGCTCTGCCATGCAAATGGCTCAGTAGCTTGCAGGGCTCTCTGAGGGAGATGTGGAGATAAATTGCATGGCTGGCCGCACAATGGGGACACCTGGTATCTTCTCTGCCTGGGCTATCTGCATCTGTGGCGCTAGCATTCCTGGGCTTGAAATACTCTCCTCTGAAGGGCGGGTCTCTGAAGGGTGGGTCCTTGTAAGCTGGAGATTGACTTAATCTCTTGGGTGGAGAGCTGAAGAGCTGTGCAGTGTGGATTATGAAGATCACAGCCATCATGGTGTGGGGGTTCCTCTGGGTTCTTCTGAGGCTCTGTCAGGATGGTGGACTCGGGCTCGAAGTCGCTCTTGTGGTCAGTGGAGTGCAGGGGGTTCAACTGGGAGAGCTGGTATCAGCTCTGCCTGGGATATAAGTATTTTTTCTTGTATAAGTATTTTTCCATATTAAGTGAAATAGCATTTCTGGACAAGGGCAGTTCTGCTGCCTTTTACAATGCCTCCACCCACACCTACCCCTGCCCTAGCATGGTGTTCCAGGGTGGTCTGAGGCCCCTGGGGACCAGGGGCCTGAGAAGTCCCCCAGTCTGCGCCACACAGTCTAGTGCCCACAAGCTTGCCCCACTGTTCACCAGAGCATGTCTTGAAGGCAGACCGGACAGGCACAGCCTCTTAACGGGGCGGAGGGGGTCTCACTGGCAGAGTGAGTCTACTCGGCATGTGGCAGACTCTGGGCTGGTCTGTCCTGCTGATCTGAATTGGGCTGGTCTGTCCTGCTGATCTAAATACTTTGCTTGGAGCAGGAGCTCAGTCCAAGGCCCTGCCTGGTGTCACTCCTTCCAGTTTTGGCAAAAATAAAACCCAAAAAACATACCCAGGAAACATTGAGGAGATAGTAAACATAGGACCTGGGAGAATTACGCAGAGGAAGGCTGTCCCAGGCAGTGTCCCTGGGTGAGCATGGGCATCTGGAGGACAGCCATTGGCCCCCAGCAACTGATAGTCATGGTCAGGTGTTGGGGAGTCACTGAGGTCCCCAAATATATCAGGAAACCAGTTCCCTTCTACCTCCAAGGTCAGCGGGGAATGGGTGAAAACTCTCAAGTCCACCGCAGTTCCAAAGGCTAATTCAGTAATAAAACAAGCGCTGCCACTGCAATCCAAGATAGGGATTCCCCAGACCTCTAGCTCTTGGTCAGAACTTAGATCATGTGTGCAGGCCCAAGTCTCCCACCGGAAGTGAATCCTAGTACCTCAAGTCAGTCCCCTTATATATCTGAAAGGAATCCTATCGTCAGGGAGGGTCGTGTTAACAAAGATCAACAAATCAGTTTCTAGATGTAGAAGTAGGGTGGTACTTTTGTATAGAAAATCTCTTCAGAGGCTAGAGTGATAGTACAATAGGGAGAGTATTTGCCTTACATGCAGCCAAGCCAAGTTCGATCCCCGGCATCCCCTATGGTCCCCTGTGTACCACCAGGAGTAGCCCTGAGCATTGCCAGGTAGGACCCAAAAAGCAAATAAAGAAAAAAATTTAAAATACTCTTCAGCAGAAAGAGACCACGGCCTAATCCTGTTAGCTTATGGGAGCATGCTCAAGAGAGCCTTAATTTGATCACTCAGGGCAGTTAATGACACCCTACCTTTTGGTGTGGGATTTAGGAATAGTGGTTGATGGGAAGGCAGGAAGGCCTGGGACAGGAAGAGAAACCAAAGAATATCTATGTTATTGAAAGAGGACCCAGATCAATTGATAGAGGCCATCTTCTATACCCCTCACATTTACTGGGGTAACTGTGCTAGTCACACTAAGTTTGGGGAAGATAGAGAAGTTGAAACCCCATAGACTGCTGGCAGAAGCTGATGCAGCCGCTGCCAAGTTCTTTGTTGGTTTCTCAATGCTAGGCTGTCACTACATGATTAGAGAGCACCTCCCATCCTTGACAATATGGTGATGTCTCTGGCGATGTTGTATCCTGGCCTAAAGAACAAACACTCGCGACTGGGGTGTGGATTATTAGTCTAGATACAGTTAAGGCCTTCTGCTCCTGGACTCGGAGTCTTTAAAGAGATTTGGGAAATTTTATATGCCTCTGCTTTCAACCGTCTAGGTTGTTCCAGTCACAGTTCAAAAACCAATTCAATTATACTTAAACTGAGGTATATCCAGGGCAGAAGGGGCCTCGATCATTCTATGTAATCAGAATCTCCTAACTGGAGGAGGCGGCAAATGAAGCTAGGTGTCATAGCTAGGCGTGGATATTGTGTAAGACATGTCAGCCCTTTCTCAAGGATCTTCCACTTTCTCCCTACACTGCAGGAGATTGAGCTCACTTTCCAGGTTCCTTTCATCTCCCATCTTCTTATAAATAAGACCTCAGTTGGTATTAGTTTCTGCCAGCTCTCTGCCACTGGAAGCCAATATGTGTGTGTGTGTGTGTGTGTGTGTGTGTTTGCTTTCTGGGTCACACCTGCACGATGCTCAGGGGTTACTCCTGGCTCTGCACTCAGGAAATAATCCTGGCAGTGCTCGGGGACCATATGGGATGTTGGGGATCGAACCCGGTCGGCTGCATGCAAGGCAAATGCCCTACCCGCTGGACTATTGCTCCAGCCCCATGGAAGCCAATATGATGTTTATGGGAAGCTCTCTTTGGCACTAGCTCTGTGGATGTCAGGACGCTGTAGCTTAGTTCTATATATCTGAAGTTAAAACACTTCTCCCCCTCTCTACCGCTATTCTCATCTAGGGGTCGAGATTGGGAGACAGTCTGCCAGAAGTCCCTGTATATCTGTTAACAGGCAGTATCCATCAGACCTTCCTTCGCATATCCTTAGATCTACCTTCTGCCAACACCTTCCTTTCTCGTTTCTTGGAAGAGCTATTGCATTGCTTTCTCTTTAACAGGACAGGGATAAAGGAAATGGTTTCTTATCACTCTTTCCCCAGAATGACTTGGTTTTATGACACTACCTTAAGGCATGGTTCCTCCAGAAAAAAAGCTTCTATCCATTCAGACATGGGCATATGCTATGTTCTGGCTTGTAGAAAAAAGGGAGGAGAAGGGGGAAAGGGGGTAATACTTTCAGATAATATATCTATGCAATGGAATACTATGCAGCTGTCAGAAAAGACAAAATTATAAAATTTACTTGCAAACGGATGGACATGGGGATTATCAACCTGAGTAAAATTAGTCAGAAGGAAAAGGACAGATATAGAATGACTGCATTCATTATTGGGATATAAATATATATCAGTGTTTTACTAAGTGTGG
>JAJIBD010008191.1:0-33043 GCA_021461705.1 Cryptotis parvus
TAGCCTGGCAAGCTGCTCGTGTAGTATTTGATATGCCAATTACAAGTAACATTTATATTTGGTCATTTCCGTGACCTAATATAATTGTTTGAGGCTCTTTATGTTCCTGGAGCAAGTGGATGCCTTTGGGTTCTACTAGCATGAGACAGGGCATATGGAGAATATTACTGGTGCCTGATCTAGCAAATAGATGATTAATGGGAAGATAGTGATAGTGATATAAACTCTCTCTACCCAGACTCTGGGAATATGAAACTTAAGTACATCTTGGCACTGTGTCTTCTGGGTAGAAGCCATAAAACCCCCAATGAAAAGTTCTCCTTGGCTGAAACTTCATATGGAGTTGGTTTTATGTTCTTCACAGCCCAGAGAGCAGTGTGAAATGAATCATCATTTAAGCCAATCAATTTGAGGATAATTAACATGCAACGTTACTTTGTTAACAAACAAAGAATACATGTTATATGACATGGAAATTATGCAAAATAAAACTTCGGTGAGATCAAGTATATCAGCATCAACATGGTTTCAATTTCTGACCAGGTCCTTGAGTAGCATATGAAGACTTTCATATAAAACTCCAGGTATTCTGGAAGATGAAGTTTATTGTATAGATTAAATAGGTTTGTTCCTGGTCTTTCCTTGATGTTCAGGTCTCTCTCGTTTTACCCAGGCATGACATAGTTCATACTCTCTTCCTTCACTGTCCTTAGTCTATATAAGTATGACAACCTGGTCTTACCTCTCACTGTCTATACACCGCCAGTATACAAAGGCTTAGTTTTTTTTGTTTGTTTGTTTCCTTGACACATCCAGAAGTGTTCCTAGCTCTGTGCTCAGAGGTCACACCTTTGCAGTGTTCAGAATACCAGATGTGGTGCCAGCTTTTGTACCCAGGGTTTACGGAATACAAGACAAGCACATTAACCAGCTGAATCCAGCACCCCCAAAACCGGATATGTCCCACATTGCACTCCATTCAGAATATGGTTTCTTGGTCTGATGTCTACAGCTAGAACCCTGACATCTGCATCTCCTTGCTGAATTTTGCTGCACTGTCTCGTCACTGGGTCCCCCACAGTCTACTTGTGGATGCTTGTGAACCTGGGGTTCCTTATTCCTCTGACTTTTCTTTGTTAACTATCCACATGGGCGAGAGTTGCTCTTTCATGCCTGAGAAACAGCTGGAGGGTCACAGATGAGTATACAGGTGACTGGGTCTTCATTTTATATGTTACTGTTTTCCACTTCCAGTCATTTTTATTTTGACTGGTTACTTTTAAAGTTGGCGAAATTTGAAAGGATTAGTTAAATTAACTAGATATTCCAACACCCTTTCACTTCCCTCCTCTCTACTTTCACTGTGATAATGTGTACTCTTTATACAGAAATAGTTTATTCTACAGAATATAATCAGGTCAAGAATCAGGAAGTAATGGGTCTTTCCATTACTTCCAGAGTTTGAAACATTCACTTGTAAAAAAAAAGGAAGAATACAAATATATTTATAACTGAGAATTTATTTGATCACCTGGAAATTATTCATTTCTTTTATGCTTAAGAGTATAATTTTGAGAAATTTTGAAGAAGTTCTGTAAGTATACTTGTCACACAATATATTTTTAAATTTTCCATGTTTATTAATTATTTATAGAAGTGCCTTAAAATTATTTTATTGAATCATTGTGCCATACAGTTAGAAGACTGATAATGATTATGTTTCAGTCACACACTGTTCCAACATACATCCCTATGCCAGTGCACATTTTCCACCACCAATGTGCTCCTTTGCCCACCTGCCACTACCCCACCCCTTAGCCCCCTAATCTCTTACTATGACAGGCACTTCCTAGAGAGTTTTATTCTTGTGGAGTCTTTAAGGCCTACAATTGACTATATCCACATGGTAAGCAAGCTCATTGAGGATTGTAGGGAGTTCAAGATGCCTCTGTCTAACATTCATTGATTTAAAGAAAGTCTTTGATTCTGTGGAGACTGAAGCAGTCATCAAAGCCTTAGCCAAACAGGGTGTTTAAACCCAATACATCAAGGTCCTTCATGAGCTGTATTATGGATTCACCACTCAGCATCTCACCATTCTACATGGAAGTGATAGATGTCAAAAGAGGGGTTCAGCAGAGTGATACCATTTCACTAAAACTCTTCAGAGCCACCCGCATGAACGTCATGTGATCCCCGGCATCCCATGGGTCCCCTGAGCACAGCCAGGAGTAATTCCTGAGTGCAGAGCCAGGAGAGACCCCTGAGCATCGTTGGGTGTGACCCCAAAAAGCAAAAAAAAAGTCGTGTGACAATTAGAATGGGAAGGAATGGGAGTGAAGATAGATGGTGGGCAACTACACCACCTCTGCTTCGCTGATGTGACATCATTCTAATAACACCAAACATTAGCCAAGAGGCCCAAATGCTGGCTGACTTCGACTGAAATTGGAAACATAGATATACAGATGAATCTCAACAAAACTATATCCATGAAAAATGAGATAGTTTCAGAGGCCACATTCACTCTCAATTGAACAAACATCTCTGAATGAAGCAATTATGTGTACCTAGGTCGAGAACTCAACATGATGAAAAACCTATAACCTGAGTTGCACAGGAAGAAGAGAGTAGCATGGAATGGCTTCAAGAGCATCTAAGAAATAGCTAAAAGGACAAAACCTCCAGTTCTGGGCACATCTCTTTGACTCCACCATTCTCCCTGCATTAACATATGCCTCAAGACCTGGGCCCTACAAAAGCAGGATAAGAATGCTATTTGGGTCTCCCAAAGAGGAATTGAAAGAGCTATGCTTTGTATATCACACCTCACTCAAGTGAGAGAAGGAATCTGGTGTTCCGACCTCAATCATTGATCCAGTGTCAGGGACGCTGTCTCATTTGCCAAGGTGTAGAAAATCAGATGGGCTGGACATGTAATGCGATTTGGAGACGACCACTGGACTAGAGTTGTTACCAACTGGATCCCACAGGACGTCAAAAGATCACGTGACTACCCACCTACAAGATGGTCAGACTTGCTCATCAAGACCCTGAATGAACAGTTTGAGACGCTTCATATTCCTGGAGTAAGCAGATGCCATTGGGCTACACTGGCACGTGACAGGGACAAATGGAAACGCTACTGGTGCCTGCTTGAGCAAATCAACGAATAACGGATGTCAAGGAATCAAGTGACTTTTTAAAAAAAATTATTATACCACTGTGAGACATACATTACAAAACTGTTCATAATTAGGTTTCAGTCACACAGTGTTCCAGCACCTATCCCTCCATTAGCACACATTTCCCACCACCAATGTTCCCTGATTTCCTCCCTTCTCCCCCAGCCTGCTTCTATGGCAGGCACTTTTGCCTTTCTTTTCTCTCTCTCCTCCCCTCTCTCTCTCTCTCTCTTCTCCCTTACACAGTGTGGCTTGCAATACATACATTAAGAGGTTATCATGTATATACCTTTGCCTATATTCAATGCTCAGTTCTAGGCTGTTATTATCATTTCCAACAATTATTAGCACACTGTTCCCTTCTCTGTCTTACCTAGCCTTTGACTCCCACAGACTTGTGGTAGATTTTCCCATTGACAAGTCCTCCTGATCAATATTTTCCTGGCCTTGGATATTTGTATCATACTGTTATTTTTTATATCCTGAAAAACAAAGCAGTCATTCTATATCTGTCCTTTCCCTCTGGCAAGATCACTCAACATGATCCTCTCATGTCCATCCATTTGTAGGCATACTTCATAACTTCGTTTTCCCTAACAGCTGCATAGTAATCTATTGTGTAGATTTACCATAGTTTCTTTATCTAGTTGTCTGTTCTCAGTCACTGTGGTCATTTCCA
This sequence comes from Cryptotis parvus, assembly GCA_021461705.1. Classification (NCBI taxonomy): domain Eukaryota; kingdom Metazoa; phylum Chordata; class Mammalia; order Eulipotyphla; family Soricidae; genus Cryptotis; species Cryptotis parvus. The sequence goes on from JAJIBD010008191.1 coordinate 3,865, forward strand.
GATTCTGGCTATTGTGAATAGTTCTGCTATGAAAATAAAAGTGCAGATGGTGTTTCTGCTGTGTGTTTTTGGTCTCCCAGGGTATATTCCCAGATGTGGTATTGCTGGGTTAAAAGGGAGCTCAATATCTAGTCTTTGGAGGAATGTCTATATTGTTTTCCAAAAAGGCTGTACTAGTTGAAATTACCACCAACAGTGGATGAGAGTCTCTTTATCCCATTATTTACACCAGCACTTGTTGTTTATGTTCTTCTGGATATGTGCCAGTGTCTTCACTCACAATATTTTTATGAGACTATACAAACTTAGGGAATTTTCGTTTGTGAGATGTCTTTATCTCTCTTGCTGGTCCTGTGTGTAACAGACTATTAGAAAATTTACCATTATGTTTGTGTACTTTGCAAAAAACCGGTTTTGAGGCATGTAGCTGTATTTGTAAGACCTCTGCACGATGTATATCATTGACCCTCAGTATCTTACTGTAAAAGAAAATGAACCATAATAATTTTAATCCTTTATTTTGGAGAACAAATGAGAACATTTATGAAGAACTTAGGGATGACCAGATGCTAGATGTCTAATAAAGTTCATTCTTATGATTAATATTATTGTAGACAATAAAATTATCAACTGAGTAATGATAGTGAAATTAAAAGGTGAGAACAGAAAAGATCAGTTACAAAGAGATTATGTGCACATTTTTTCCATTTTCAAGAAAAATCCTACACCTTCCCCTTTGATGTTTGCAATTATGTTAAATATTAATTAAAGTTTAAAAAAAGAAATGAGCAACTAAGAAACATTCGGGCACAGTGAAGATAAACTTTTTGTTTTAAGTCAATTAAGTCTCCATTTATAAAAACATTTATCTTGCAGTGTGGTTCAAGGAGCAGAGAATTTTCCGAGGGTAAGGGACTACTTGAAGAATTTCTTCACTGAATTGATCTGAATAACAAACTGTGCAGATTGAACTGAGATGACAGTTCCTTCCAAGGATAGTAGAGATTAGAAGTATAGAATCTTTGTGGTCTGGATATAAATATTTAAATATACTATACTTGCATTCTGCTCACTGCTTGCCATAATGTCATCATATTCTGTGTTGGCAATATAGACTTGTTCTACTTTCTTATCTTATGTTTCTTTTTCCTGCCACAATCAATCACCCCTTCTTTCTTTTTCTGACTAATGGCTAATATTTTCTTTTAAATATCATTGTAGAAATCACTGTGGGAAGTATACTTAGATGAATCAAAATGGTTAGGTATCTCCTTATTTAATGTTTCTGTGACTACTTGAACATGGCTTATGCTAATATCTATTATGATAACTTGAAAACACCCAGTGCATTTGCTTTTTTTCCCCAATGGATTATAAGCTTCTTGAAGGGAAGGAACTTACTTTTTTTTAAACATGTTTACTTTCCTTGGTTGGCTGTATAAAGTCCTAAATAAATATTTGTTGATTTAGTGGTTGAAGAACTGGTGATGTCAGAGTCCATTCCATTGTGACATGTTTAGAGATAAAAGAGGGTAATGATATAGAAATGATGACTACATTTTGTACTAGTTGAGTTTTGCAACTTTGTTTACTTTTCCTACAGTTTTTGTGGACCAATGTCTATTTAGTTTATACTTCATATATTTAAAGGACCAAGATCTTTATGTCTAGTAAAACATTAATAACTTTCTATTTTTAACATACAATACTAAATTAAATTTGCACATCGCCGGTAACTATCACTTATTTCATAGTACACATTACAAGTAGTGATAGCGATTTAAAATGTGGATGTTTCCTTAACTTTGAGATTGTGTCACATTTCACAGTTTTCAAAAAAGAGGGGGTGAACTGTTTTTAAAGGCAGCAAGCAGTTTGAACAACAAAGTATGATGTAAACACCTCATGAAACAACAAGTCTTGAGTCATGAATGACTTGGGGCTAAATATTTCAACAGGATCAACCTTTCTTTCTTTGATCTTTAGGTTTTTGCATTTGAATATCCACACCTGGCATCTGTTGTTAAAAGGCACAGCATCTGGATTACAGAAAGTAAATAATATCCATTTAGGCAAAGCAGCGTGAATAGGTGCTCTAGTATTTGTATCATGCATAGGAAATAGGTTCTTAGAGGCTTTTGGGGAAATGAACCTATTATTTCTGCATAGAATCTTTTACTGTTTTCAACTTTATTTTAATGCTAAACAAACTACAATTTTTATTAATAATGTCAGGTCCCCCTTGTGTGTGTGTGTGTGTGTGTGTGTGTGTGTGTGTGTGTGCTGGAGGGCTTCTTACGAAGTGATGCTCAGATGCTCAAGGATCCCTTGTAGTGATTCTTGAACCAGTGGCTCAAGTGGTACTTGAACCAGCACCAGTGGCTCAAAGTGACACTGCAGTGCGGCTTAGGTCTTGCAGTGCTGGGGATTACCAGGCCAGCCTGGTGAACAGTGGCCTTCAGGGCCATAGCAAGCAATACTGGATACCACATGGTACTGGGGATGGCTGCATGCAGCTCATGCTCTTTAACTTGTGTATTATCCATTCATACGCTACTTTTGTGTCTTAAGTTTAAGCTTTAAACAAATTTCTAAAACTCAGGATAAATTCATACCTTAGTAAGAAACTTAAGCATATCCCTTATGCTATTTATCTTGTACATGTTTAAGGCATTTGAAAAAATGTAAAACTTTGAAACAAAGTAAGGAATTTTATTCCTCCCCAATTTGTGCACTATTATAGCTTCCTTTAAAATAAAACCTGCATAAATACAGTTTCTGGAAAAGAAAGAAATTGACAAAGAATTGAGGAAGAAGTATGTGAATTGCTTTTGTAAGTTGATTAGAGACAAAATGTGTATAGGAAAAGTTTGATATTAAGTAAACAGCTATGTGATTAGTTCTATAAGAACACTTTTTTTTTTTTTTTGCTTTTTGGGCCACACCCGGCAATGCTCAGGGGTTACTCCTGGCTCTGCACTCAGGAATTACTCCTGGCGGTGCTCGGGGACCATATGGGATGCCGGGGATCGAACCCGAGCCGGCTCAGGCCGGCGTGTAGGCAAACGCCCTACCTTCTGGGCTATTGCTCCGGCCCCATATAAGAACACTTTAGAGGGGGCGGAGCGATAGCCCAGTGGGTAGGGCGTTTGCCTTGCATGTCGCGGGCCCATGCCGACCCGGGTTCAATCCCGGGCATCCCATATGGTCCTCTGAGCACCGCCAGGAGTAATTCCTGAGTGCAGAGCCAGGAGAAACCTCTGAGCATTGCCGGGTGTGACCCAAAAAAAAAAAAAAAAAAAAAAAAAAAACACTTTAGATACAGTGAAAACAGGAAACAGGGACCAGGAGAACATGTCAATTGTTGGAATCTACGTTTGTGTGTGTGTGTGGGGAGGGTGTGGCAGTGTGGCAGAGGGTTGGTAAGATAGAGAATGGGCCATTTTGACAAAAAATAGTGGGAAATAGTAACACTAGACTAAAACTGAGTATTGAAAGTAGGTAAAGGAATATAAATGATAACCCTTCATTGTCTGTATTGAAAACCACAATGTGCAAAAGGAGAGAGATAAAGATAGATAGATAGATGATAGATAGATAGATGATAGATAGATGATAGATAGATAGATAGATAGATGATAGATAGATAGATGATAGATAGATAGATGATAGATGGATAGATAGATAGATAGATGATAGATAGATAGATGATAGATGGATAGATAGATAGATAGATAGATAGATAGATAGATAGATAGATAGATAGATGATAGATAGATAGATAGCTGATAGATAGATAGATGATAGATAGATAGATAGATAGATGATAGATGGATAGAAAGATAGATAGATTAGATAGATAGATAGATAGATAGATAGATAGGCAAATAGATAGATGATAGATAGAGAGAAAGAGAGAGAGAGAGAGAGAGAGAGAGAGAGGAAAAGTGCCTGCCATAGAGGCAAGTTCAGGGTTGGTGGGAGGAAAATGGGCACATTGGTTTTGAGAAATCTGCATGGGTGGAGGGATGGCAGTTGAAACACTATGTGACTGAAAATCATAAACAGTTTTGTAATGGTGTATCACAGTGACCCAATAAAGAAAAAGAATACTTTAAATTATCACTTCTATCACTTGTCTTCCCATTGTTCATTGATTTGCTCAAGCGGGCAATAGCTACATCGCCAAAAGTCCTGTTCTGTCATGTGCTAGTGTAGCCGAGGGCATCTGCTTGCTTTATGAACAGGAAGAGCTTCAAACCATTCCTTCAGGTCATGGGAATGAGGTCTATATCTTCTTAAATGAATGTGTCAAGTTAGCTTTTAGGTATCATAAAAGTAACTATACTCAACTTATGTTAATGAAAACTTGATTTTTTCTGAAATTTTTTGGTTATATGCATTTATATGTGACTGGCATATTGAGTTATAGATACTTATTTCTGTTGTAAACTGGCCACTGTTTAAAAATATGCTAAGAAAATACTACATTAAAAGTGAATAAATTATATACAATTAAAAATATTGGTTCAGACAATGCTTTAGTGCCTGTTAACTTTTCCCCTATCCCTATCCATCTAAATATCCAGATGTTTGATGTTACATGTGATTGTATGAAAGCTCTGATGTGAAATCCTGTGACTTACTGGATTACCCTTTACCCACATGGTTTAAATTAATAATAAAAAAATGAAGCCGGGAAATCTTGCAACAAAAGAACAAGACTTTATTGTGTAACAGAATTGCAGATGTGGAAAGGTGCTCATAATAAAGAGTGAATATTTCTGTTTCATAGAGCATCTGGAATACCACAGGATCTCTAAGTTATCAGAAGCTAATGTTAGACAGACTTGGCTTGTGATTAATTTAATATTCAGAGAGACTCTTTTTAAAACCTTGTGCTATTCATCATCATAATGTCAGTTTTGCAATCCTAAAATGATTTGCAAAGTCAACTCCCCCACCTAATTTCTAAAACAATATTAAGACATCAAAAAGTTTCAGATATAAACTTCAAAGGGCAGCCAAATCAGAGATTTCTGGCTAAGACAGTTTAGATCATTTAATATCCTCTGGTTTTCCTGGGATTAAATTACAGCCTATAGAATTCCTGGAATCTGGCTAAGGAAGTATTATATAATACAGCATAGCAATTTGGGGTGGGTGGCTGGCAAAGGACTACGCAGAGTAGGAGACGCCATCTTTCAATGTATTAACCTTTCAGTGAGTACTTTCTAAATATTAGAGGTTAAGAAGTTATCCCAGTGTGAATGCAAAGCTGTGATAACCAGAGAAGTGTTTTTGTGTCAGCTCAGGATGACATTTATATGGGGACACTTTCTTCCTTACAGTCATCATATCACAATGAATTCAAGAAGTGTGTGTATGGGCCATGAATGAATATTTGAGGCAGAAACAGATAACAGAAATACATTTTGGGTTGTCTAAAAGGCAAAGCTTCCAGTCACTGTGGTTTTCTAGGGACAATAATGACTGCTGCTAGCTAGTGTTGTGCTCTGATGTGGTAAGAGAAATCACACCATACATCATTCTGGCTGCAGGGACAATCCTCTATGTAGCCATGGGGTTTCTCAGAGGAAATTTAGCATTTTCTCAAAGAACCACATCTACCTTGAAGTTGAGCTGAAAAAAGAAAAGATCTGTGAAACAAATGTTAGTGCTCTGGCTAACCCACAGTATAAATGTTACAGGAAATGACCTGTTACAAAGAACTTTCCACCCAAAGCGCACATGCCACTAGAAAGGTAAGTGTAACATAGGTAGGGAATATAATATATATTTTTGGGAGAGTACCTCCTAAGTGGTATCCAATAACGAGGACCATCAGAATTGCTTTGAACTATGTTGTAGAGGGGACTAAATCTGGCTTAGTCACTATGTGTCTTAACCCCTGTGCTAGCTCCTGTCTTTGCCAATATATATTTTTAAGAAATGTTTTGGTGATTTCAGATTACATAGTTGGTCTGAAAATCAGATTGGTTCTATGCCATAAATTGGTAACAAAGCATATAAAGCAATCCACTGAAATTTCCATCATAGAGCAAGAAAAATTGTAACAAATGTATATATACAGAAAAAATGCTTTTCAAAATTTATATTTTTATTTAAAAATTTAAAATTCATGTATTATTCCTGGCTCCATTTTTTTATTGTGTACAAAATCCCTAGTATCTTTGAGTCATAAGAATAAGATTTACAGTGATTAAAGGGTGAGATTTGCTTCGCATTTAATGCATCTAAAGTGCACTCTTAGAAACCAGAGTTCACTCTGTAGATGTGTTTCAATTTGGCCTAAGTAGATGCAAGCCCTTATTAGTTCAAACTGCATTTGATCTAGAATGTTTATTTTATTTGTTCCTAGAATGTTTATTTTATTTGAACTTCACATTTTAAATTTAGATATAAAATTTCACCATATTGTTGCTACTACTTATTGTCATTAAAGCATTGAGAACATAACCATTGATTTGCTATAGTATAAAAAACGTGCACAAATTGCCTTATATCATATTTCGGGAGTAGTTTTCTCTCTAGTATCCTTCCATGTAGTTACTTAGAATTTCTCTCAGTGTGAAATCTCTGAAATAAAGCAAACATAACTGTCAATTCAATTACAGTAAGTACAATCTTTACATCAGTGTTACATACTTTCCACAATATTTTCCTGTCTATTCCATTTTATAACTAATTTTTATCTTTAGATTTTGGTTTTTGGGTCATATATGGCTGTGCTTTGGGCTTACTACTGACTTTGTGCTTATGGATCACTGCTGGCATTTCTTGGGTTATCATATGCATGGTTAGGATCAAATTGGGGTCTACTGTGTATAAGGCAAACACCTTAACCTCCAAACTATCTCTTTATATTATTTTTGTACTATGTCCTGATTTTGAGTATAATTATAAAGTAAATAGGGAGTAGGTAAAGAACAAATACCTGTAGATTAGAAGCCATGATAGAAACAAAAATATCAAGATAGGATTAAAAGACTTAATAAATAGTTAATATCTACTGATCTAATGACTGGAACAATGTTACATGTTTTGGTGAATCGATGAAACCTATAATAGTAGAAAAATGGTGGAGACAAAGTTAGCATATCCGTGTTAAAATGATTGATTTTAGGATGAAAATATTTTCCATTTTATTACATTTTTCTTGGCATCTAGATTATTATTATTCAAAATTTTTATTATATTTCTGTGATAGACAATTAAAAAGCTGTTCATGACTGGATTTCAGTCATACGATGTTGCAGCAGCCATCCCTCCACCAGTGCACATTTCCCACTGCCATGTCTCTAGTTTCCCTCCCGGTTCCCCCTTCTGCCTCTACAGCAGGCACTTTTCTTCTCTCTCCCTCTCTCTTCTCTCTCTTCTTTTTGTGCATTGCGGTTTTGCAATAGATACAGTGATGGTTTATCATGCACATAATTTTTTTTGCTTTTTTGGGGTCACACCCGGCAATGCTCAGGGGTTTCTCCTGGCTCTGCACTCAGGGAATTACTCCTGGCGGTGCTCGGGGGACCATATGGGAGCCCGGGGATCAAACCCTGGCCGGCATGGGCCGGCCGCGTGGCAAACGCCCTATCCGGCTGGGTTATCGCTCCGGCACATAATTTTTATATTAGTACTTTTCTAAAAGAAATCTTATTAATGGTTTTGGGATATAGTCCATGGTAGAATATTTGCTTTGCATATATGGGGCACTGGTTTTAATCTCAGTACAACAAAAATAAATAAATAGAAAATGAATTTATCTATTGAAGTCACAAATTAGGAGGGATTAAGCAAGTAGAGAAAATTATATTTATCTATATTACTGGTGCCTGCTCAAGCAAATCAATGAACAAAGGGAAACAGTGATACAGTGATATTTATATAGAGATAGTAAAAGGTTTACTAGCATACTAGCATGCTTGCATACTATATATTTATATAAATTTGTATATATAGTATTTGTATACTATATATACATATTGATATATGTATATATAGTATTTGTATACTATATATACATATTTATATAAAGATATAGAGATCATAAAAGGTTTATTAGCATATCTAAGGAGAATTGACATGGTAGTAAATTCTAAAGAAAAGTAGTTGAACTTAAATATTTATTTTGTTAAGGGACCTGGATCATCAAAGTAAAGGGGTTGGGAAGCTATCAGATAATAAGGTATAGGAAAATTCATATTTCAAAATATTTTGGTAACTTTGTACGGGAAAAGCACTTATTCTTCTAAAGGATACAGTTGGTACCTAACTCTATCCACAGCTATTCTGAAGAAACCTGAGGGTTCTAGTTGTAGCTAACTTCTCACTAACCACATCAGTAATAAAACAAACATGTTATTTTCCTAGTATTAAAATACTACAGAAAGTAAATGGTATTTTGTAATTTATTCCAGATATCTTTCAATCAAGGTAAACATAATTAAATCATATAGCAACAGCATAATGTTGTTCCTGGATATAAAAAAAACAGAGTAAGATATACATTCGTTCTTTGGAGCATGAAGAGCATGGAGAATGTGCAACCAGATGAGATCCTGAAGCTCCATGGGCTAAGAACTAAAGTCTTATGGGTTTTTAAATTTGCTTCTATCAGTTATTCTCACTTGGCTAGTTACTTTTCTTTATAAGTTGGTTGCTATGCATAGCTGAGGAAGATTATAACACATACTTCATACGAATCATTAGTCTTCCATTCTTTGACTAAAAAAAGTCTCATATACATATCATCTAAATATAAAGATTTTAATTCCAGTGGTTACATTAAGATAGTTCAGGTCCTTTAAACTTTCACAGGTTCCCCATAGAACCCATTGTCAGTGAATTCCACTTAGATTATGTTTCTCAAAACTAAGCATTCACTGATAAGAGTATGTGTGCCCAATGCAAATGTTTGATTCAAAGATAGGATTTAACAAGGTTTTCTTTATTTTTTAAAATATATTTATTATTTATTTTTTGACAATTACAAAACTGTTCATGTTTGGGTTGCAGCCATACAGTGTTCCAGCACCCATCCCTCCACCAGTGCCCACCTCCCACCACCAATGTCCCCAATACCCTCCCACCTTCCCTGGCCTGCCTCCGTGGCAGGTTCTCCATCTCTTTTCTCTCTAGTTCTCTCTCTCTCATCTCTCTCTTACATGTTGTGGTTTGTAATAGACTTTCGACAATTATTGGCCTACTGTTCTTTTCTCTGACTTACCTAACCTCTGCTCCCACACATTTGTAGTAGTTTCCCACCTTTGGCAAGTCCTTCTGATTCACATTTCGCCTGATCTTAGATATTGGCATCATAATATGTATATATAGGATCTAACAAGGTATTCTATGTCAATTGTATGCGACCAGAAAAATAGCTCAATAGTCTGAGAGCATGTTTTGGATGTAGGTGCCTCAGTTTGATCCCTGTTACTATATGGACCATGAAATACTTTAGAGTGACTTTTCAGCACAGAGCCAGAAGTAACCCCTGAGCAGTGCTAGCTGTGGACCCCACAGCACCAAATAAAACAATTAAAGAAGCATAAACAAAGGAATGTGCTATCCAAGATGAACTAATTTTGAACTCTTAGAGTCATTCTCTATACTAGGTACCTACAATGACTACTGTGGACCTGTACTGCTTTGCAGGAACCAGCACTACTCTGCATTTTTGGACATTACAATGCAATTTCAAAAAAATAAAATAATATAAGGGAACATAAGAAAAAATCAACAATGTAATTTCTTTTGCCTCATGCTGACTTTTGCAAGTCCTAAATCCGCATGGGTAGAACAACCTTAGAGATAAAACCTCCATGATGTCAATCGTCTTACTACTTCTTTAGAGATCTCAGTTGACATTCCTTCATCATTTTTTCTTTTAAGCTTTTTAGTTTGTTTGGTTTGGAGCACTCCCAATGATGTTCAGGATTTACTCATGTCTCTGCACTCAGGAATCACTCATGGCTCAGGGACCATAAGTAGTGCTGGAAATCGAACTGGGGTTTGGCACTTGCAAGACAAACACCTACCCATTTTTCTGGGCTAGTCTTTTGTTTATTTATTTATTTGGATTTTGGGCCACACTCAGCAATTCTCAGGGGTTACTTCTGACTCTGTTAGAAATTACTCCTGGAGGAGTTCCGTAACTCTAAGGTGTGCCTGGATAAGCACCACACAAAGCAAGTCCCTATTATTTTTGCCCCAGATGTTTTACTTTTTTCCAAGAAAAGTTTTATTTCTTTGGTGCCAGATCGTATCAGGGAAGAAAACACCTAGCTGTGAAGAAAACACCATAGGCATCTATAGCTATTTAGAAAACGCTTTAGGCAGTCGCCATTACCAGCAACACTGGAGAAGAGACTGGCTGGACGCACAGGGGAGCAGGCTCCTCCCCATGTGGAGCAGCCCATGGAGCAACGAGAGGGGCGAAATTGGCTCTGTTCCTGGCGTCTTCAGCACAGCTCCTAGGGCTAGCAGACACGTGGGCTGCTGTGGAGCGCTGGCGGGTCTTGGAGCGGGGATTGGGACCCCTCCCCTCATCCCTCCTCCTCCAGTGACCCAGCCGACGTGACTCTGAGCCCCACAGTCACCATTACCACCAACACCAGAGAAGAGACTAGTTAGATGCACAGCTTCGCAATTGAGTGCCAGGCTTAGATAACAATCAAGTTTAGGGCCAGACCCTTCCCAGGATTTTTCCCATATGTACATTGTGATGATCATTGTGGTTGTCACAAACAATTCAGTCCTTTCTTGGAAAAATTAGAATTTTTATCATCCTTTTTTTTGTCAACATACGTTTAGAAGCACATGGAATCATAAGATGTGGCTAAGTGGTATTTTGTGCTATATTATATTATAATCAGTGTTTTTTTTTTGTTTACATTGGTAGACTAGATCATTCTGTATGTACACATTCATGACAAACATATAAGTGTTTCTGTCAGAGTTTTCAACTGTTTTAAGGCATTTTAATTGAATATTTTGGCTGAGGTTCCTCTCTACAATACAATAAAATTCTTAGGTTTTTTTTTTTATAAACTTCAAAAATAGATTGAATTAAGGCAATCAGGGGCAACCACTAAACAGTGTTTTATGAACAGTTTTGTGAAGGAGCAGACACAGGTACTATTTCTCTGCAGAAATAGTACAGTTGAACAACTGGGTAGGTAGATGTTTGTTGATAATATTTACCAATTACAGTAGTATTTACCAATTATGATAGAAGAATAAAAGGATGTCTATAAGAATCCACAAGGTTATTCTTTATGGATATCATCCATACTGCATCCTTCTCACTTTATTTTAAAAATGTTTAAGCCCTTCTTATGCTGTAGGCATGGTATTCCCTCATCAGCAATAATCACTTTCACTTCTTCCTCCATAAACTTGATTTAGTTTGTGCTTAAGTTACCACTTCACCTTTCTATCCGTTTTTCCTTATTTTGTTAACATTGACACAGTACTGCTTTTGTTGTTCACTCCACATATTCTATGATGGTGATTAAGAAATTATGTAAAGGTTTGGTGCAATGGTATAAAACATAATGATGAAGGCTCAGATTTGGAAATTAATATTCTAAACTACAGAATTGGAAGTGCCATCATGTGTCAGTGAAAAGTCTGCAGGATTTTTCTACATCCAATTCCATCCTTTATAAAATAAAATTTTCAGAAAGGTCCCTTCATTATTAAGTATGTTCTGTAAAAAGTACAACCTTAATAGAGAGTTGAACATCTGTTAACATACATGTTTGGAAGATCAGAAACTTACTAAAATAAATTTATAAAATGTGAATCATGAGTATCTTATAGTGCTCTTTAGAGCTATGTGTTTAATGTATTTTTGAGTACTGGAATAATCAGGTAGTAACTACCAAAATTTCAAGATTAAGTAGGGTGAGAGTATATATCCATATCTCTATATATTCATATATAGAGATATATATCCATTTATAGGTATATATCCATATATATGATGTATATATCCATATATCACTGTATCACTGTCACTGTATCACTGTCTTCCCATTGTTCATCAATTTGCTCGAGCGGGCACCAGTAACATCTCTATACATCCTGTCACAAGCAAGTGTAGCCCATACACATATAGCTACAACATTATGCATAAGCACTCTGGGGTCACTGCTGTTGGTGCTTGGGGAACCATATCTAGAACTACAGATTGAACTGGTTTGGCCACATGAAAGGCTAGCACCTTATCCTAGTACTGTCTCTATGAGTGAACGTAAAACTTTTAAACACCAATAAAAAGAATTTAGTAACCATCCATCTCATTATTGAACCTCAGTATCTATAGAAAGCAAGCTTTTTTGTTGTAGAGTAAGCTAAGTTTACTTCCTTATTTTCAATCTCTTAGAAATCAAAGAGAGTTACAGTTAAATATCAATTAAAATATGTAATCCTAGGGACTAGTGAGATGGTGTAGCGAAAAAAGTACTTGCTTTGCACATAACTGACCTAGTTTGAAAGATGATTTCCTGAATGGAGCCAGGAGTTCCCTGAACTGAGGCAAGGGTAAGCCCTAAACACTGCTAGGTGTGCTCCCCAAACAAAATAGAATAGAGAAAGGATACATACAAGCTTTCTTTTCCTGTTTGTTTTGGGTCCACACCCAGCAGTACTCAGGGCTTAGGCCTGGCTCTGAACTCAAGAATCACTCTTGGTGGTGCTCATGGGACCTTTTGGATGACAAGGAAAGAACCCAGGTTGACTGTGTGCAAGACAAGAACCCTACTTGCTGTACTGTCTCTCCAATCCCTAAGCCGTCTATTGTTATTAGTAGCTTGCTTCACTTCCTATGATGTCACATCCCTGACTCTCTTATCTCTAAATTAAATCTTTTCTAAATTGTACTTGTCAGTTTAAGGGATTTTTAGTGAAGCTAAATGATCTAAAGTGACTGTTTTAAATAGCTGTTGTTCAGTGAGCTTCACTGTATCATAAGGGATAAAAAAGAAATATGATCTCCTTAATCTTGATTCTATTTTCTACATGTTCCGTAACTTCCTCCATCACTACAACCAAAGCAGATTTAGAAACTTAGAAAACTGTGATACTTGTCTTCAAATTCCCTTTGCACTTAGGTAGTGGGTGTGAAAACAGAAATGTAAGAAACAGAACATGTGTGATATATGAATCCAAGTTTAGAGGCTCTTTGGTGTGAAACAATGTGATCCTTGTAGCTCCTGTTAATGCATCATTCTGCGAATGCCTGAAGAAGAGAGAATTCTCAATGGCAAAAACAGTCTTCTGGAAATAGAGCCTTCTTTCAGTCCTTAGCATGAAACTATATGGGAATAACAAAGAAATATGTTTATCTTACATACGTAATATAAGTATCTGTGGTTACATACACAACAAATATTTAAAATGAATTTGATTACACCGTTACTTATTTTTTACAAGATTATCTATTTTCCATCTTACCAAATAAGAATGATTTAAAATGTCACATGCAGCACACAGACACAGAATAAATGTGCTGGCATAGTTTCTAAAAAGATGAAATTTAACTTAATTTTCTGCTCTTGCCCACCACCTAAATAGAATATTCTAAATATGTAGCATTACACAGCCCCAGGCATATGAACACAAATATTTGGAAGTATTCCTTAATTTACAACTTTTAAGGTGTTAGGCACAGTTGTTGAGATGTTTTGCAAGTGTAAATAATATGTAGCAGCATATTTGTTTCTATTTGTATTTATTCATGATTTCTATTTATTCATGAGTTGGTGAAGCATGCATGGTTAAGGAAAAGTATGTTATGGATATAAGAGGTTTTTAGTTCTCTTTCTATGCTTTTTATGAACTTATTCTATGTGTTTACAGCTTAATTTCATGTTTTTTATGTGCACAGAGCTTTTTTCTTTTTATTCTGTGATTCTATTTCTATTTGCAGAGAATTCTTGATCTTCAAGTGTTGAGCAAACAGTATCCAATCCCTTTAAGAGCTCTAAATATTGCATAATGCTATTAAAATTTAAAGTTTATTTGCTTCAGTATGACCTGCATAATATCCTGAGTCATTTATTACTTGAACATTAATTTACTTCACTTGTTTAGAACTGGGAATTAACTTTTTTAATATAAATTTTAAAAATTGAGATATCATAGTTTACAGTAGTATTGGCATTGTATTTTTATGCTTTAAATGCCGCCTCGCCATATTCACTACCCCGAAGTGCCCATATCCCTGAACCACTGACCCTTAGGTTCTTCTCCCCCCCAGTCTCACCCCCTGTTTGGCAGCCTCACTTCTAATTTTTTGTTAGCAACATTTTGCAAAATAAAGATAACATGATACTGGTAGAAAACCAAAAGCCTTTCCTCTAAGATCACACAAGTCTACGGCCATACCACCCTGAACGTGCCTGATCTTGTCTAAGATCACACAAAAGACTAGGATGTTCGCTCTCTCTGTTATTACACTATAGTTATATATTACTAGCATCCAACACAGTATAGGAAGTTTAAGCAATTAAGCAATAAAATGAAATTAAAGATATTTAAGTTGGTACTCACGTTTTTTGGTGGGAGTAAGTTGGTATAGAAGTCAAATATTACTATGTATAGATGACACGACTTTTTTTTGTAGAAAATTGCAAAGACTCCACACACCAAAATGAAACAATAAATCTTTCCATTAAAGTATCAGGATATAAAAACAAGTACTCAGCAAGAAATATAAAATGGAACAAGGAAAGCCTCTTCAACAAATGGACCTGGGAAAACTGGTCTTTTGGTAACATGCCAGAAAATAATTCATGTCTTTCTAACATCATGCACACATGTCTAATCAAAATGGACTAAAGACACTGATATCAGACTTGAAATTATAAGTTAGAGTGAGGAAAATATACAAAAAAATACTCCATGAAATTGAAGTTAGAGGTATCTTTAATAATTCAATATCATTGATCATCTAAATGGAAACAGATAAACAAATAGGACAACATAAAACTAAGAAGCTTCTTCACTGTAAAAGTAACAGAAACTATAATAAAAAAATCTGACAGACTTGGGAAAAATGTTTTCCTTCCACTTATCTAACTTATATAAAGGGTTAATATCCAAGATATTGACCAAAACACCAATGACCCTTTAAGAGAATAAATAACCAATCCTACAAAAAACGGGGGCAAGTGATGAACTGAAACAACCTCAAAGAAAACATACAGATGGATGAAAGTCATGAGAAATTTTTTACATCACTTATCATCAGGGAAATGAAACTCTAAACAATGAAGTATCATCTCACATTGGTGAGATTGGCACACATAATGAAGTGGAAAAAATAACCTTAGTGTCAGCATTCATTTGTAGCAAAAAGAACCTTCATTATATGCTGGTAGGAAATCTGACTGGTCCAACATTGTGAAACTGCAAAGTTATTCATGATTGAGTTTTAGGCATACGATGTTTCAACATCAATCCCATCTCCAGTGTTTACTTTCCTCCACCCAATGCACTGTCCTTTGTTTCTCGTCCATCAGTCTGTTCCCCTGAGAGGTGTTTTTTCTTTTTTTACATGCTTATGTACTCTGGTTTACAGTACTATTGTAGGGTTTCATATATAACACTTTACCACTTTTCAGTACCACCTCCTTCTCACTGTTGAATGCTTCCCTCCAATATAAATCTTATCCCCTCACTGTTTTATTCTCCAGCCATCTCAAGTGTCATGATATTTCCTACAAAATTCCAGTTCTCATATACTTTAATTCCATTGTCACTGGTCATTTTTATTTCCTCACAAGAGAGCAATCATTCTATCATTGTATGTCAGCTCCCTCCCTCTAACATTACTCAGCTTGGTACTCTCAGGCCCATTCATGCAGCAGAAATTTTATGGATTTATCCTTTCTATGAACAAATAATATTCCACTGTGCACATGTACCATAGTTTCTTTATCTAGCCATTTACTCTTGGACCCTTAGGTTGTTTCTAGATGTTGGCTATTGTGAATAATTCTGCAAGGAACATAGGGATGCCAATGACTTCTGAGTGGGGTAGATGCCATAAAATGGGGAGGACGGCTGG
The DNA here is from genome assembly GCA_021461705.1 of Cryptotis parvus. Classification (NCBI taxonomy): domain Eukaryota; kingdom Metazoa; phylum Chordata; class Mammalia; order Eulipotyphla; family Soricidae; genus Cryptotis; species Cryptotis parvus. The sequence continues at coordinate 19,958 of JAJIBD010008191.1, forward strand.
GTCAAATGGAAGCTCAATTCCTAGATTTTTAGGAATACGCATTTTGTTTTCCAAATAGGCTATACCAGTCAACATTCAAACCAGCAGTGAATAAGGATTTCTTTCTCCCCCAGTCACATCATCACTGGTTGTTCTAATTCTTTTTGATGTGTGCCAACCTCTGTAAAACGATAATTCATTGTTTTGATTTGCATTTCCCTGATCATTAGTAATGCAGAACATTTTTTTTTGCATTTTGTCCATTTATATTTATATTTCCTCTTTGAGGAAAGAGGAAGTTTCTGTTACATTAAATTCAGAAGCTTTTGCACTTGGAAATGATTAGCAAATAGTCATCTGATAAGGGTTAATATAAAAATATATAAGACATTAGTAGAACTGCACAAGGAAAAAAATGTAACCAGAACAAAAAAATGAGGAAAATAGATCAACAGGTCCAGGCCTTTTGAAAACAGTATTCATACTTCTTAGAAAACTAGGAAGTCAGCTTCCATATGATCCAACAATTCTACTTCTTGACATCTGCCCCAAAGGCCCCCAAAACCTATTCAGAAAAGTCATTGTAGTCCTATGTTTGTTGTTGTATTCTTCAAGAAAGTCAAGATCTGGAAACAGTGCAAGTGATCAATAACAGATGACCGAATAAAAGGACTATGGTACATCTATACAATGGAATACTATTCAGCTGTAAGTAAAGATCAAGTCATAAAATTTGCCTCCATATAGATGGATCTGGGGAGTATCACACTGAGTGAAATCAGTCAGTAAAAAAAGGGCAGAAACAGAAGATGTCTCTCATACGCTGGCTATAAAAAGCGAAGTATTGGGGGTACAAATGCCCAAAGGCAACAGAAGCTGATAATTGGGCTTCAGTAGAAAGCTTACCACAGGAGAGTTGAGGGGCACCTGGGAAATGGGAATGGGGATGGACACTCTGGTGGAGAGTGTAGTGCTGGAATGTGTTATGCATAAAACCTTATCAGTTAACAGTACTGTAAACTGTAGCAATTAAAATAAAAATAACCACAACCACAGCCATTCTCAAGGTCTGGACCCCATAGGTCGACAGAGTCCCATCCAAGAGAGAAGTCCAATTCAGTGCAGGTATGTGGGAATTGCTGATCAAGTCCACCAGGCTTCCCATAGAGCTGAAGCTGGGGCCCCTTCCTCCACCTTGGAACCCCTCGGAAAGGCCTGGTGGGCCTGCCCAGGACTGCTGCCGTTGGCCAGAATCCAGGTACACAGGAGCAGGGCAGAACTTCTGCCTGCTCACCCTGTACTAGACTTATGGTGCTTCCTGGAAGGGGGCAGGTTCTGGTTTTTGCTCGCCTCCCCTTACATACTCTTAGAGGCAGAAAATCTTGTGCACCACAACCTCAGCCTTCTCAAGGTCCGACTCCACAGCTCAGCAGAGCCCCACCCCGTGTTGTGTGGCCACTTTGCAGCTGCGGATATCTCAAAACTGGGTATACACACCTAATCAGTATCCCATCACATTTCATAGAAACACAAGTGTGTGGACATGATATGTGGTCTGTGAAAACATATAAAAAATTTCCTATACAGTGGGATCAGATGGCACGAGGAGATTTAATAATCTCCAATGACTTTTTTCTAAGACCATATTCATTGACTGTATTTAGAAAAGTGGCTCCAATGAGCAATATAGAATAGATTATTCAGTGTATGCATAGGATAAGCTCAAATAGAGTTTGAGTAAATATGAAATAGGTGCAGTGGTGGTATGTCTGGGGTTGAAGTAGAAAGCCACTGTGTTCTGAAAACCCAGAAAGTGAATCCAAGAAGAGAATTGGCCAGACTCCCACACAACAACCCAGAGAAATAAGCTATGACTTTGTCAATTCCATTCCCTTATATGGACTGTAATGGTCAACATAATTGATGCCAGCTAAGGGAGCAGGCAAGGGGATGGGGATGGGGTGGGTGGGAAATGGGGGGGTCTCTGATGGTGGGTGAGGGCACACTGGTGGTGGGATTGGTGCTGAATAATGAGTCTTTCTAACAACTGCATTGTGAAAAGCATTGTACTTTGTAAATCATGGTGTTAAAATAAAAGAAGAAAAAAATCTTTTAAAATTAAACAAATAATGTAAGAATAAAAAACCAATGTTCAGAAATCTAATTTTTTAATTGTTTCATTATACCACCTTTGGATATACAATTACAAGACGTTTATGTTTGAGTTTTGGATCTAGTGTTCCAACACCCATCGCTCCACCTGTGCCCATTTCCCATCACCAATGTCCCCACTTCCCTCCCCCTTCCCCCAGCCTGCCTCCCATGGCAAGTTCTGTATTTCCTTTCTCTCTTACTCTCTCTATCTCCTCACTCTCTCTCCCTCTTGCTTCCCTTTCTTACATATTGTGGATTGTAGTATATTGTAGGACATGATTGGTTCCACTAGTTTGATGTGTCATGTGGCCACAAGCGGCTGTGCAACTTGGGGGAGCCAGATGGCAGCTCTTCCCAGTGTGTTTGATTCTCTGCATAACATGGCCAGTCATCCTAGGGCAGTTTATGGGCGGGACCACAGGGCCTCCAGGACAAGTCAGAGAAGGGGAGGGGGACCCCAGCTCCATCTCATGGATGTCTGGCAGCTTCTGCCTCAGAGAGCCACCTACCTGGGCTTTAACTTGGCTGCTCTGTTAATTTGGTCTTGAGATCAGCATCTCTCCTTGGTGGGCCCTGATGTGCTGTGGTGTTGTCCAGACAGCGAAAATGGTGGCTATTATGGTGAGTCTCATCTGGCTGCTTCCGAGGCCCCACAGAGGTGATGGGCCAACACCCAAAACCCATCTTTCCTCCTGGGAGCCTCATGGTTAGCTGAGCTAGTGGAGAGCCAGATGGCAGCTCTCCCTGGTGCGCCTGAGTCTCGGAAATCTATTGAGCCAGCTGCTCCAGCTAGGGCATCGGTGTTCAATGAACATGCACCATTCTGTGGTCAATAAAGTCAAGGATCATCATGATCTACTTCTACAATTCAGTTTTCAATAGTATCTATAACAATTTAAAATAGGATTTTTTAAAACGAATTCAGAATACAATCATATTATATTAAAAATATAAGTCCAAACTCTTTATTCTTTCATATCTTAATGCCCCTTCTAAATAATTTCAGAAATGTTTCTCTAGAATAGCTTCACCATTCCCAACCCTGTACATTTTTAACAGAAACTCTCCCAAAAGACATCTGAAAACTTCCAAATATACATTTATGAGTTTCATTTTTGTATTTATTGTTTTATGCACATTTGCTCTCAGGGATAATTGCCATTATATTCTTTCTTTTCTTTATTTTTTGTTGGTTGGGGTTGAAGGACATATCTGGCAGAACCCAGGGATTATTTCTGACTCATTGCTCAGGAATACTCTTCTGGAGTGGGGTTTTCAGGGGACCAGACATGTTCCCTGGCTTGAACTTGAGTCATCTGCATGGAAGACAAGCACCCTACCCTCTGAACTATCACTCTGCCCTGCTGCCTTTGTCTTCTTCCTTTTTTCATGTATAAGGGATCGATTGATTGAAAGATTGATTAATTTTTAATTTATTTTTTTGTTTTGTTATAACACCATAAGATATACAATTACAAAGATGTTTATGTTTGGGTTTCGGTTATACAGTATTCCAGCACCCATTCCTCCAACAGTGCCCATTTCCCATCACCAATGTCCAACACTTCCCACCACCCCTCCCCTATTCTGCTTCTATGGCAAGATTTTTATCTATTTTCTCTCACTCTCAATCTCTCTCTCTCTTTTCCTTCTCTTACACATTATGGATTGCAATATGTACATTTAGAGGTTATCATCCTTTTGCCTATATTCAATACTCAGTTCTAGGTTGATATGATTTTCAACAATTGCTAACACACTTCTCTGTCTTACGTAACCTCTAACTCCCATGCATTTGCGGTTGATTCCACCTATTGACAATGCCTGTGGCCCATGTTTTGCCTGACCTTGGATATTCATATCATACCATATATATATATATATATATATATATACATCTCATACCTTATATATATCAATATCCAAGGTCAGGCTATATATATATATATATATATATATGTATGTATGTATTTATATTATGCATGAGACTCACAGACATGGGGCAGAGCTGCTACTGGCTCTCCCTGTGCCTAGCCGCTCAGGAGGCACCCTGGGAGGGATGGCGGGTTCCTAGCCCTGGCCCGCCACCCCAGCAGAGCTGCACAACAAGCCAGATAACCCCCCACTACATGAGGGCCTCCATTTTCCACATCTGGACTTCCCCTCATCAGAACTCCACCCAGCAGACCAGCTTATCACAGCCTGGCTCGTGCGGCTGCTTGCAGCCTCGTGGTTCATCAATAAAAGCTGGATTTAGAGATGACTACAAGAGTATGCTACCTGCGCGGCAGAGCCTGGAAGCTACCCATGTCGTATTTGATATGCCAAATACCAGTAATTATAGACCTCATTCCCATGACCTGATGGAATGGTTTGAGGTTCTTTATGTTTTTGGAGCAAGCAGGTGCCCTTGGGCTCTACTTTCATGAGACAGGACATATGGAGATGTTACTGGTGCCCGCTCGAGCAAATGGATGATGAACGGGAAGACAGTGAAACAGTGACAGTGATATCATGCAAATAAATGAAGTCATTCTGTATCTGTCTTTTTCCTTTTTTCTTCTGGCTAATTTCACTGAACATGATCATCTCCATGTCCACCCATCTATAGACAAATTTCATAACTTCATGTTTCCTAACAGCTGCATAGTATTCCATTATATAGATGTACCAAAGTTTCTTTATCCAGTCATCAGTTCTCGGACACTCTGGTTGTTTCCAGATTCTGGCTGTTGTGATAGTGCTGCTATGAAAATAAAATTGTGATGGTGTTTCTGCAGTGTGTTATTGGCTTCCCAGGGTATATTCCCAGGATTGGTATGGCTGGGTCAAATGGGAGCTCAATTTCTAGTGTTTGGGGGAAAATCCATATTTGTTGCAGGACTCCTTTAAGGGCATTTGGCTCAAAACATTAGCACAATAAAGGGCCTAGGTGAGGTGCAGGGAGGGATTATCTAAGGACATTTAACACTCCCTGCTTTCCATAACAATGGGAGGAAGGCCTGAGTTGCATGGGTATAAACTAGCCGGTTTTCACTCTCCCCGCGCTTCTTTGTGGGCTCTTGCTTGCTGGCTGTGAGCTGTCGCCCTGCTTGGAAGTGTGCTTCTCCTTTCCCAAAGCCGATACACGTGTGTGGTCGCCATCTTGGCCTACACGTGGCTGGGGTTCTAGCCTGGAATCCTAAGCATCGGGTTTTTCCTTTTGCTGATTTGTATGCCTGAACCTGTGATAAGTAAAGTCTTTTAAAACCTCATCGGATCCCTGAGTGCTCATCCATTCCTCGCCGGCTTCGGAGGTAGAAGGGAACTTCGCTTCCCGGCACTGTCGGGACCCGGCGGAGCGCCCCGACATTTGGCGTCCCTGGTGTAGGTACCACGAATATCGCTCTGGTCTAATTATCATCGGACAGAGATCATCTGCCTCCGAACCGTGAGTAAAATGATGGATATCTCATGGTATAGATACATTGTATCTTTTATTGGCTCAGAACCATACATAGCCCAGTCTATAAAGTTCCTTTCTGAGAACTACTCTATCTTTTCACAAATCATCTGGGTCCTTGCGATTTTTTAAACTGTACCTTTGCGTAAGGACAATGTTTAATAGAGAGAGGGAAGAAAGTAATAAATTGAATGCAATCTTAAGGGACGAGATTTACTCAGCGATTGAAGAAATAAGTGAGGATCATAAAGCTACAGGTAGACTGGTCTTAAAGCTTGAGGACAGAATTATTAAACAGAGTTTAAAATTTGAAAAGAAATTAGAAGAACAGGAAAGTAAAATTATTAACCAGATTTTAAAATTTGAGGAAAAATTAGAAGAACAGGATTTAAAATTCAAGGAAAAAATTAGAAGAACAGGATTTAAAATTCAAAGAAAAATTAGAAGAACAGGAAAGTAAAATTATTAAACAGGATTTAAAATTTGAAGTAAAGTTTGAAGAGCAGAAGAAGGATATCGATAAAATCAGCATTATCTTAGAGGAAGAAATTGACAGACAGAGAGATAGAATAGATGGACAGAAAGAGGAGGTTTGGAAGTTACACATAAGATTAAAAGAACAAAAGGAAGAAACATATAGGAAACTTGAAAACTTAAACCAAGAAATGGATGTGTTACGCAGGGAGATTTCTGATTTCATAACTTATCAATCAGGACCTAGCGCATACCCAATACTGAGGCGTGAACCAACTAAAAGCCGTTCACAAACACGCCCCAAAACTGTAGACTTGAAAAAGGTGTATACATTCCCAGCAAAAAAAATCTAAAAAGAATTCTAATGTGGCTGATAACCCAGAGGAGGCAAATTCCCAAGCTGAAAATCTCTCCAGAGTTAATACCCTCAATGGGGTAAATGTTCCTCTGCCAGATACTACAAGCTCTGATGAGGAAGAAGGGGAGAAACAGATTAGCTCGAGTCAAAGAGCAAAGCCCAGCAATCTTTCTCATGACCAATCTAAAGATAAAGTAAAACCGATTCATGAAGACTTAAAAATTGAGGCAATAACCCTGTTTAGGAAGGCTTGCGACAGGTTTGGAATATCAAGTCCTTATACTTTAAAATATTTAGCTGATTGGAGCGAAAGTAGTCAGTGGGTATTGGGAGACTTTGAAACGGTAGCCGATACTTGTCTAAACAAATCACAGTACATGCAATGGCATATGTGGTATGCAGATGGGGTTAACCAGAATATTGACACTTTAAGAGAAAAGGAATCAGGCCATACTATAACTTTTGCCATGCTAAAAGGTGAAGGTGAATGGAAAAATAAAGCAAAACAAGCGACATTACCTGAACCTATTTTAAAATTCGTTCGGGAGACAGCATTAAAGGCGTGGGAAAGAGTAGGTTCCGACCCAGAATTTCTAGGTAGCTATACAAAAATTTACCAGGGTCGTGATGAACCATACTTTGATTTTGTTGGGAGATTATGTGAAACAATCCAAAGACAGGTTCAAGACCCAACCACTCAAGAAATCCTAAAACGAAACTTAGCATATGAGAATGCTAATCAAAAAATGTCGAGCATTACTATATGGTATTAGGGAAAAGGATGACCTCATGGGGTATCTAAAGGCCTGTAGAAATGTCGGTTTAACCTCCCATAAAACACAGGATGATATAGAGGTTTATCCCATACAGCAGGAGGATCAGGAGAGGGATGAAATGTCAGACAGCTCTAGGGGGAGAAACAAGTCAGACAGCTCTAGGGGGAGAAACAATAAACTTCAAAGGATAAACAATAATCGAAAAAACTATTCTAATAATCGCAGCTCCACCCCTCGAAGGGCCCCACCTGGACCATGCCCAAGGTGCAGAAAAGGAAAACATATGGCCAGAGACTGTCGATCTTGGAGGCGAAGTCAGCCTCAGGCTTCATCTGGACAGATAACCTGCTTTAGCTGCGGAAAGAAGGGACACACCCGTAGAGATTGCCCATCTCCTAAAACTATCAATACAGGGCAACATTCTAATAATCCCTTTATAGGAAATGTTACATGGACCCCCTCCCAGGTTCCACAAGCTCCGCAGGCTCAAATAACATCTATTCCTCCCCTAATGCGGGAAACTGGGTGGGGGCCAGCCCCAGGCCCAGCTGAATCCAGGGGCACTCTCCTTCATTCCACCTGCCCACTATCCTCCGAATCAGAATCCACAGAATTACAGTCAATAAATGCTCTCTGGCCTACCCCTTCAGGCAGTGGCAGTCCCGACATCCTCTGCCCTAAGACTGTCACAATATACCCAAGTCAAGACCCCTACATGCTAAAAAACAGGGATAAAAAGGACCTGCTCCCCAGGTAGTATGGGTTTAATTCAGGGGAGCGATTGGCTGAAATTTAAGGGAATTATGGTGCATTTCGACTTCTGGATCCTGAATCTCATGGAGAGATAATACTGTCAATATCTGTGCCAACTAAATGGACTTTTAAAAAGGGGAACCACTTGCTAAACTATTATTATTTTTTGAGGATCCGTGTAGTCAGTCCGAACACCCTACAGCTGGTGGCTTAAACAGTACCAACCATTCTGCCAACTTCATTGTTGGTTATGCAGCCACACAGAACCAAGCCCACCAGCCACCTGCTAACTATCTAGTTGGGTACACTGCCAGAATTTCTCAGGCCAAGTGGCTGGTTATACCCATCGAAATTTATAAAAGGAAATTCAAAGGCATGTTGGATACAGGGGCAGACATATCCATAACCCCACCAAGTATTGGCCCTCTAACTGGGCCCCTAAAGAAAGTGTCCCATAGCCGGAGCGGGGTAGGCAATATCTCCTCCTCTCTTCTCCAACAGAGTGCCAGGTGGCTGCCGTGTATTGGCCCTGAAGGGAATGTAGCCATGGTCCAGCCTTATATAGCCCCTATGCTCTTTAACTTTATGGGTTCGAGACATGCTGGAGCAGTGGGGGGCAGTAATCCACATACTTCGTCCAATTCCCCCGTCAAGCACCAATTCCAGCTCTCTATAATAAGCCTAACACCGGGAGTAACCCTTTTTTAATTGGGGCCGCTGTGGTTAAGCGCCCACTACCTATCCAGTATTCAGTGGAAGTCTGACAAACCTATATGGACACCACAGTGGCCCCTCAATACCAAAAAAGTTAGAGGCGCTAACAAATCTAGTGGAAGAACAGCTGAAATTAGGACATATTGAGGAAACGTTTTCAGAATGGAATTCTCCTGTTTTTGTAATACAGAAAAAAATCAGGCAAATGGCGTTTGCTGATTGACTTAAGGAATGTAAATTCTACTATGGTCCCCATGGGAGCCCCTACAACCTGGGCTCCCTCTCCAGCAGCTATTCCTAAGGATTGGCCGCTAATTATCATAGATTTAAAAGACTGCTTTTACAGCATACCTATCCACCCAGATGATCGGAAAAGGTTTGCATTTTCAGTCCCTTCCATTAATCATAAAGGTCCTTTACGTAGGTTTCAGTGGACAGTATTGCCCCAAGGAATGACTAATTCACCTACGATGTGTCAACACTTTGTTGATGAGGTTTTGCAACCCATTCGTGCTAAATTTCCTGGTGCATACATCATCCACTACATGGATGATATCCTGCTAGCTTGTGATAATTCCAGAGATCTCCAGAATTTATATAATGATGTAATGACAGTTTTACCAGAGGCTGGCTTACAAGTAGCTCCGAGAAAATCCAGATGCAGCCTCCATATGAATATTTGGGCTATGCTCTTGACCGCACTACAGTACGCCCTCAAAAGATCTCCATTAGTCAGAAAAGGCTCAAAACCTTGAATGATTTTCAAAAACTGCTGGGGATATCAACTGGGTGCGCCCCTCCCTTGGTATTCCTAACTGTGAGCTCAGTAACCTGTTCCACACCCTTGAAGGTGATCCTGCTTTAAATAGCCCAAGGCAGCTAACTCCTAAAGCTCAGAAGGAATTAGATTTTTTCATGAATCGGCTTCAAAAATCTTACCTCTCCAGATTTAATCCCGGAGAAAAGGTATGGTTCTTGGTCTTCAACACTCCCGAAGTCTCCAACTGCTGCTATAGCCCAATTATCTGGACCGTTAGAATGGGTTTACTTACATAACAAGCAGAATCGTACTGCTACACCTTACCTTGAGATGATAGCTAACCTTATAATTAAGGGAAGATCAAGAACCCAAGTATTACTTGGACATGATCCCCATGTAATTGTACTACCTGACCCTAAAAAAAGAAATTGAAGCCGTTTTACCACTCAGTGAAATCCTTCAGAGAGCTTTAGCAGATTTTTCAGGAGAAATATCTTATCATTACCCAGCTGGAAAAACCTGGGAATTTCTGAAAAGGACACCTTTTATAATTTCCACCATTGTCCGCTCCTCTCCCATTCCTGATGCTCCAGTGTATTATATTGATGGCTCCTCATCAGGAAGGGGTGGAATTACAGGTCCTTCGTTGACCACTACTGTGCATACAAATTATAAATCTGCCCAACAAGTGGAACTCGCCACCCTGATACATTTACTATCCCATGTATCTGGCCCATGTAATGTGGTGAGTGATTCTGCATATGTAGTTGGTTTATTTCCTGGAATTGTCACTGCTTCTTTAAATGCCCATAATCCTATAATTCAGGAGCTGCTCCATAAACTACAAGATCTCCTCCGAAATAGAACATTCCCTATATACATCTCCCACATCCGTTCTCACAGCCGACTCCCGGGCCAATGGTTCGAGGAAACAAAGCAGCAGATCTCTTGGCAGCACCAGTATTTAAATCAGCTGAGGAAGAGCACCAGACTCTACATACAAATGCCCGCCGCCTTCATGTACACCATGGCATCCCATGGAGACAAGCTAGACAAATTGTCCAGCAACTGTCCTGTCTGTGCTCCTTTACATTGTACATCTCATGTAGCAGGAGCAAATCCTCGAGGTTTACAGACAAACCAATTGTGGCAGATGGATATAACTCATACTAACTTATTTCCCAACAAACCTTTCTCTTCATGTGGTCATCGATACATATTCCCGGTTCATATGGGCTGTTCCTATGACGCCTGAAAGAGCTAAATCTGTTTGTTCATTTTTACTCCAGTGCTTCTCCGTCATGGGTATTCCCCATACCATAAAAACAGATAATGGTCCTGCTTACACCAGCAAAACCTTCAAATCCTTTTGAGGAATGGCAGATCAAACATATTACAGGAATTCCATATAATCCACAAGGACAAGGGAATAGTTGAACGTGCCCACAGAACACTTAAAACTCAGCTATTAAAGCAACGAAAAACAAGCATGCCTCCAATGGATTCTTTATCTTTAACATTATTCACCTTAAACTTCTTAAATATACCTCAAGGAGATCCCTATACCGCGGCTGAACGTCACTTTCAAGAAGATATGCAAACTCAAAAAACAGTCAATTCACCTCTCTGGGTGAAAATTGATGATAAATGGATTGCAGGTCACCTCCTCATTCGGGAAGAGGCTATGCTTTCATTTCTACAGACGATAACCCTGCCAAGAAACTCTGGGTCCCTCTGCGACTTGTTAAGACTAGAATTCTCCAAGAATCAGAAAACAACTAATTCTTTCAATATAAAGTCTTAAATTTTAAATTGCAAGTTGCTGTTTAAACTTCCTGGATTGGTTCCTTTTAATAATGATCTTGTTTTGCAGTCTGTGATCATGGTTCATGTCTAATATCTTGCCTTACAGCCTAAATATTTTCTTTCTTACAAAAAAAAAAAAGGGTGGAAAAATGGGTGGACTCTGATCACAGTGCTCATTACAAAAATGTTTGCTAAATCAATGAAAAATTGTTTTTCTAATGATTCTGTTCACAGGATGAGATATTCGAATCCAGTAAACCTGCGCTACAGTGCTCAATACTCCGAGACTCCTAAAACAGTGCTCGCTAAAAATTTAATAATTTGCAAAACTAATTTTTCCCAATGCTCTATTCACAGGAAAAGACACTTTCTCACCATCATTTGCCGGCTTTATATTTATGAAGCGCTTGACTCGTTACCATTTATCACCCTAAATGGGTCACATATACAGCTGTAAGATATTGATCGATCAAATGTATGTGTGCATGTGTGTGCATGTGGTGGCCACCATTATGTTTGTGGATTAATGTTGTGTCTATGTTATGTCTCAACTACTACCTTCTCAATTTCTGACCACTACAAACCTCTATTACATTCATCAACTCCACTGCTGATCCACTAGATTTATCAATTTTAAAATCATCAATTCTCATACTTATTTCCCTGCTCCACCCATGTTGGAGCTTCTTTATATTCTTCTCTCCATCCCAGACTTGGATCCCTACAAAGCCTTAAAATCTCTACTTGTGATTAACCTCGAAAAGTGTTTTTGTCTCGCCTAAGCTACAGGTACAGTTACCGGTGCCAATGTTCCCTTGCTGAAGAAGCCCTGCAAGACGCCCACACCGATGTTCCAGACACCTGCTCCAGCGCTCAAGACTCCTGTTCCAGAGTTCAAGATATCACACCGATGTTCCGGACACCTGTTCCAGCGCTCAAGACTCCTGTTCCAGAGTTCAAGATATCACACCGATGTTCCGGACACCTGTTCCAGCACTCAAGACTCCTGTTCCAGAATTCGAGATACTTGTTCCAGTGTTCCTGAAACCCAATCCAGTGTTCCTGACAATTCAACGAGTTCCTGACCGCTGCTCTCCAGAGACTCATACTCATATGATCACCGCTATTGCTGTTCCAGAAGTAGCCCCACAGACTTTGTTCCAGACACCCGACTTTACATAAAATATAGCAAATTGACTCTCACAAATTATGGACAGTGCAAACTATAGTCCGTTATAATCAAACAGCTAAAAAACACTTTATCTTGAACTTTGCTTTGGGTCCAAAAAACAAGTTAGGATCCTAAAAGTAACATGTATTATCATTTTGTAATTCAATTGTTTTTTCTTATCTTAATTTTTCTGTACATTGCTAAATATTTCTTACCTTTTCAATTTTTATTAGTAAACTAATCAGGGGAGTTGTTGCAGGACTCCTTTAAGGGCATTTGGCTCAAAACATTAGCACAATAAAGGGCCTAGGTGAGGTGCAGGGAGGGATTATCTAAGGACATTTAACACTCCCTGCTTTCCATAACAATGGGAGGAAGGCCTGAGTTGCATGGGTATAAACTAGCCGGTTTTCACTCTCCCGCGCTTCTTTGGGGGCTGCTGCTGGCTGTGAGCGGTCGCCCTGCTTGGAAGTGTGCTTCTCCTTTCCCAAAGCCTATACACGTGGTGGTCGCCATCTTGGCCTACACGTGGCTGGGGTTCTAGCCTGGAATCCTAAGCATCGGGTTTTTCCCTTTTGCTGATTTGTAGGCCTGAACCTGTGATAAGTAAAGTCTTTTAAAACCTCATCGGATCCCTGAGTGCTCATCCATTCCTCGCCGGCTTCGGAGGTAGAAGGGAACTCGCTTCCCGGCACTGTC